>CM071939.1:34083376-34308376 GCA_036784905.1 Acrossocheilus fasciatus | reverse complement strand
TTTATTATTATTATATAATAATATTTAAATATATGAAGAGTTCATTTGCAGTTTTAACAATTTTCAAAAGTCATGTTTTTTCATCGTGCATTCCAGTTAATCAATCAAACTGCAGTTGGGCTATTTTGATTAGGTTTAAAAAAAAAAAAAATACAGCTATAACTAACACAATAAAAACATGATAACATAATAAAAAACATGATTCTTGAAAATAAAAAAAAAACACGGAGTTATCTGTTTTTGCAAATAAACTCTTCATTCATATATATATATTCATATATATATATATATATATATATATATATATATATATATATATATATATATATATATATATATATATATATATATATATATATATATATATTAATTAGAAAAATTTAAATGACAACTAAAATTAAAATGAATATATAAATTAAAATTGAAAATATAAGAATAAAAATAATTATTAAAAAAATAAACAATAAAAACTATAAAAGTTACACTAAAATAACACTTTGTCCAACAAAGAAAATAACAAAACAGAGTACATTAAAAAATTCTAGCTCACAAATAATGTCAAAAAATGACTGCAGAAAACTGTACAGCGTTTAGTGCATGAAATGTTTCCAGGAATAAAGTGTCGCCACACACAAACGCTCTTGACTGGTTACTTTTACAGGAACTATTCAGATGCTCTCCATAGCAACCCTGTTAGAAAAGAGTCCTGTGATGATTGAACACAAGAGCAAACGGCTGAGAATGAAAGGACATGCTGATTCCTGTGTGTGTGTTTATTACTCATCAGACTAATTGCAGATCAGTACAGCGTCTCTCCTGAATGTGTCAGACGAGCTGCTTCACGGACTGGAAAACCACCAAAAAATTAATCAAATAAATAAAAATTGTATGTAAAATGTAAAAATCTTTCGGTTTGCAAACAAAATGTGAGTGGTGCTTGCTAGTGATGCACCTAAATTTATTTTGGTTTCTTGTTTCTGTAAAAAATCTTTTTCATTTCAGGGTTACTATAGGTACGTAAAACTAAATCTAAAATTCTAGCTGTTAAAAAAAGGTTACTTGAAATAAAATTAAATATAAAAAACTTTTAGCTACTCGCCAAATCTACAATTCTTATTTTTATTTAGTTTAACTTGATAATAAAAACTACTGTATATAGACAAAAAAAAAAAAAAAAACTAATAAAAATGACCCCAAAAAAACCACAACAAAAATCACTAAAACTTTAACTAAAATTAAAATAAAAACAGAAAATATAAAATTTAAAAACTGATTCAAAATATTAATAAAACTAAAATAGTAACTCAATTATATAAAATAACACCATTTTATTTAGCTGAAAACCAAAAATAAAGTTTATTTAATAATCAATTAATTCATCAAATGTATTTATTTAATCAACACTGAACGTTTAAGTTGCATAAAAGGCAGATTCATATCATCTTTTTAATTATATAATTATGTTTCTGCTCCAATTTCTTGTTGAATTCTAAACATTTCAACAGTGGCTGTAATAAAACAAATTTTCATGACAGATTTATTCAAACACATTAAATAATGAAGACAAGAGCTTAAAAATATAATGAAGATGTAATACAGTGCATATATAAATATATATATATATATATATATATAAATATATATATATATATATATATATATATATATATATATATATGACTTTTCTGAGGTAAATGTTGACGTCTTTCTGTGGTTGAAACACTGATTGAGTGATTACATGAAAGATTACACACTTCAGTAAGTTGTACTGTTCCTTTTAGCACCTTCTGATGTTCATTCATGTTTATTTCTTGCTCTAATTAAAAATAAGTGCTTTGTTTAATCATTTCAGCCCTTCAAAACTGATTTGGCCGAAAATGCACAATGTTGACGAAATTCGGCACCAAGATGCAAGTGTGCTGGAGGTGGTTGCTATGCAGTTGCTAAGGTGTTCAGAACAGTCACTACAACAACTCACATGTGATTGTTGGCTCTCAGGAAAGCTGAATTTAGGGGCATTTTATGGGCTCTTTCAGGCAGGAAAAGGCCCATTACAGTGTGATAAATGGCTATTACACTCTTCCTCCTCCAATATTTCTCCACAAATGTGCGAAGGCAGACATGCAGTCAGATGTCTTACCCCTCTGAGAGCATCTTCTTAATGCGCTCCTTCTCTGAGGACAGAGTAATGTCAGCGCTCTGGCTCCGGAAGAGCTTGTCCTCCGGTCCGTTCACACACATCACTGGAGGAGACTGCAGCTCGTCAGACAAGTCCTACAACACACACACACACACACACACACAGAAGAACACTGTTATCAGATGAATCCAGACACACACTGACAGCTCAGCCTCCGTCTGACTCACACTGACAGACTTCAAGGTAAATCCTTTTAACAGACAACTGAGTGTTACACTAAAAAAATAACTTACTATATTTAGAGTAATAGAAATAAATAAAAATAATATATAAACAGTGCCATCTGTGTGTCCCAGTGAAAAGTACCGATACTGAACTTACTCCTATTATTCAACAGATGACTGTTTTTTTGCACATAAAGCAATCTAAATACTTTTATTTTAACATGTTTTTCATCATGTTGGCATATTATGAAAGAAATGTGGTCCTGTCACAGGATACTAATATTGTTATAACTGTAATAGTACATTGCAATGTCAACGTCTGATTACTTGGCACAAAAGAAGCAACAGAGAGTATCAAACAGTGACACTATCAGAACATATTCAGCAATTTATTACAATTCTAAATATATACATTGCTTCTTGTGTATACAACATTAAATAACTCATATATAAATATATACACACACACAGTGCTGCCTGAAAGTTTGTGAACCCTTTGCAGAATCTGTGAAAATGTGAGTAATTTTAACAAAATAAGAGAGATCATACAAAATCCATGTTATTTTTTATTTACTACTGTCCTGAGTAAGATATTTTACATAAAAGATGATTACATTTAGTCCGCAAGACAAAAAAAAAAAATAGCGGAAATTTTTAAAATAACCCCATTCAAAAGTTTGGGAATCCTTGGTTCTTAATACGGTGTGTGGTTACCTGGATGGTTTCCACGACTGTTTTTTGTTTTGTGATGGTTGTTCACGAGTCCCTTGTTTGTTCTGAACAGTTAAACTGAGCACTGTTCATCAGAAAAATCCTCCATGTCCTGCAGATTCTTCAGTTTTCCAGCATCTTTGAACCCTGTTCAAAAGGCTCTTTATCGTGTTTCCTTCTGGAGCATCACTGAATGTTTGAACCTTTTTTTAATAGTTGGGTTTGAGTCCCTCAATTGTCCTCGGTGTGAAAAGATGGATCTCAAAATCATACAGTCACTGCTGGAAAGGGTTCAAATATGCAAAAGCTGCCAGAAAACTGAAGATTACGCAGGACATGGAGGATATTTCTGAAGAACAGTGCTCAGTCGTGGATCATCCAGGTAACCACACACAGTATTAAGAAAAAAGGATTCCCAAACTTTTGAATGGGGTTATTTTAATAATTTCAGCTGGGTATTTTTTCTAAATGTAAAAATCAGGACAGTACTAAATAAAATAAATTTAAAAAATCATTTTATATGATCTCTCTTATTTTGTTAAGATTACGTTTTCACATATTCTGCCAATATACTTTCAAGCAGCACTGTATATATGCAGTATGAATAAATTATATGTATAACAAATTTATGAAAATAAAAATATAAAATACATGTGTCCCTAAATAAACATGTAGAAGATAATTATTATAAATACTTTATAATTATTATAAATATTAATATAATATTATATATAACACATACAGTCATGGCCAAAAATATCGGCACCCTTGGTAAATATGATCAAAGGAGACTGTGAAAATTAATCTGCATTGTTAATCCTTTTGATCTTTTACAAAAATCTAACCTTTCATTGAATAAGAATTTAAAATGGGGGGAAATATCATTATGAAATAAATTTTTTCTCAAATGCATGTTGGACACAATTATTGCCACTTATAGTAAAATATCTCTGAAGTATATTCCCATTCATATTCACAATTTTGAGTTCTCCAGGGTGATTATGGCTTCCTGTTTCACAGAAATATAAATAGGAGGGATAACAAAGCCCAAATTCCCTTAATCATCATCACAATGAGAAAAACCAAAGAATATATTTCTGATGTGCGGCAAAAGATAATTGAGCTTCACAAATTAGTGAAGTGGCTTTAAGAAAAGAACTAGAGCAGTGAAAATTCCCATTTCCACCGTCAGGGCAATAATTAAGAATTTCCAATCAACATAAAATGTTAGGAAACTGCCTGAAAGAGGACGTGTGTCTATATCGTCCTAATGTACGGTGAGAAGGAGAGTTTGCGAAAGACTCTCCAAGGACCACAGCTGGAGAATTGCAGAAAATAGTTGAGTCTCGAGGTCAGAAAACCTTTAAAAAAAAAAATGGTCAAACAGCACCTACATCACCACATGTTGTTTGGGAGGGTTTCTCCTCGCTCATCCAAAAACAAACTCCAGCATATTCAGTTATCAGACACGACTGGAGCTTCAAATGGCACTGGCTTCTATGGTCAGATGAAACTAAAAAATTAGCTTTTTAGCAGCAAACACTCAAGATGGGTTTGGTGAACACAGGGATAAAAAGCACCCCATGTGTACAATGAAATATACTGCTGTATTTTTGATGTTGTGGGCCTATATTTCTGCTGGATGTCCTGGACATCTTGTTCAGACGCATGGCATCATGGATTCTATCAAAATACCAACAGATGAAAAATCAATAAGTGACTGATTCTGTTAGAAACCTTATAACGGGCCATGTTTGGATCTTCCAACCGTACAATAATCCGAACACAAACCTCAAAAACAACACAAGAATGGGTCACTGAGCACAAAACCAAACTTCTGCTGGTCATTCCAGTCCTCTGACCTGAACCCTGTAGAAAATGAGTGGTGAACTGAAGAGAAGAAGCAGCAACATGGAGCTGTGAATCTAAAGCGTCTGGAGTGATTCTGGATGAAGGAATGGTCTCTGATCTCTTGTCAGGTGTTCAATGCAGATTCATTTTCGCAGCCTTCTTTGATCATATGTAACAAGGGTGCTGATATTTTAGGCCATGACTGTATACACACACACACACACACACACACACACACACACACATATACACACCGAACAAAATTATAAACGCAACACTTTTGTTTTTGCCCCCATTTTTCATGAGCTGAACTCATCACTTCTATGGAGGCCTATCAAAAGGCCTATTTCTCTCAAATATTGTTCACAAATCTGTCTAAATCTGTGTTAGTGAGCATTTCTTTGCTGAGATACTCCATCCACCTCACAGGTGTGACATATCAAGATGCTGATTAGACAGCATGATTATTGCACAGGTGTGCCTGAGGCTGTCCACAATAAAAGGCCACTCTAAAATGTGCAGTTTTACTCTATTGGGGGGGTCCGAAAACCAGTCAGTATCTGGTGTGACCACATCTCCTTCACATAGAGTTGATCAGGTTGTTGATTGTTGCTGTGGAATGTTGGTCCGCTCCTCTTCAATGGCTGTGCGAAGTTGCTGGATATTGGCAGGAACTGGAACACGCTGTCGTATACGCCGATCCAGAGCATCCCAAACATGCTCAATGGGTCACATGTCCGGTGAGTATGCTGGCCATGCAAGAACTGGGATGTTTTCAACTTCCAGGAATTGTGTTCTGATCCTTGCAACATGGGGCCGTGCATTATCATGCTGCAACATGAGGTGATGTTTGTGGATGAATGGCACAACAATGGGCCTCAGGATCTCGTAACGGTATCTCTGTGCATTCAAAATGCTATCAATAAAATGCACCTGTGTTTGTTGTCCACAACATATGCCTGCCCATACCATAACCCCACCGCCACCATGGGCCACTCGATCCACAACGCTGACATCAGCAAATCTGCCTTGTACAGTGAAAACCAGGATTCATCCGTGAAGAGAACACCTCTCCAAAGTGCCAGACGCCATCGAATGTGAGCATTTGCCCACTCAAGTCGGTTACGACGACGAACTGCAGTCAGGTCAAGACCCCGATGACGACGACGAGCATGCAGATGAGCTTTCCTGAGACGGTTTCTGACAGTTTGTGCAGAAATTCTTTGGTTATGCAAACTGATTGTTGCAGCAGCTGTCCAGGTGGCTGGTCTCAGACGATCTTGGAGGTGAAGATGCTGGATGTGGAGGTCCTGGGCTGGTGTGATTACACGTGGTCTGCGGTTGGGAGGCCGGTTGGATGTACTGCCAAATTCTCTGAAACACCTTTGGAGACGGCTTATGGTAGAGAAATGAAAATTCAATTCACGGGCAACAGCTCTGGTGGACATTCCTGCAGTCAGCATGCCAATCGCACGCTCCCTCAAAACTTGCGACATCTGTGGCATTGTGCTGTGTGATAAAACTGCACATTTTAGAGCGGCCTTTTATTGTGGCCAGCCTAAGGCACACCTGTGCAATAATCATGCTGTCTAATCAGCATCTTGATATGCCACACCTGTGAGATGGATGGAGTATCTCAGCAAAGGAGAAGTGCTCACTAACACAGATTTAGACAGATTTGTGAACAATATTTGAGAGAAATAGGCCTTTAGTGTACATAGAAAAAGTCTTAGATTTTTGAGTTCAGCTCATTAAAAATGGGGGCAAAAACAAAAGTGTTGCATTTATAATTTTGTTCAGTGTATATACACACGTCACTTATTTTTTATACACACAATAAATATCATATATAATGCATAATTTATTTTATATACAGTTAGGTCCATATATCTGGACACTGACAATTTTCATAATTTTGGCTCTGTAATGCAACCAGAATAGAATTAAAATGAAACAATCAAGATGAAATTGAAGTGCAGACTTTAAGCTTTAATTCAAGGGGTTGAACAAAAATATAACATAAAAAGCTTAGGAATTACAACCATTTTGATACACAGTCCCCCATTTTCAGGAGCTCAAATGTAATTGCACAAATAAATATAACCATAAATAAAATGTTCATTTTTATTATTTTGTAGAGAATCCATTGCAGGCAATGACTGGCTTTAGTCTGTACCTCCTGGACATCAGCAGAGACTGGGTTTCTTCTTTATGATGCTTTACTGCAGCTGACTTCAGTTGTTGTTTGTTTGTGGCTCTTTCTGTCTTTAGTTTTGTCTTCAGTGAGTGAAATGCAGCTCAATCGGGATGAGAACAAGATTGACTCGACCATTGCAAAATATTTCACTTTTTTACCTTCAAAATCTCCTGGGTTGCTTTTGCTGTATGTTTGGGTCATCGTCCTTTTGTTCTATGAAGCGCCGCTGAATCAGCTTTGCTGTATTTGACTGAATCTGAGCAGAGAGTATATCTCTATACACTTCAGAACGGATCCGCTGCTTCTGTCTCATCATCACTGAACAGCAGTACCCCAGAGCCACAGAAGCCACGGAGCTCATGATCACTGCTCCATGTTTCACAGATGATGTTGTGTGCTTTGATCATGAGCGGTTCCAAGCCTTCTCCATATTTTTTTCTTCCTGTCATTCTGGTACAGGTTGATCTTAACTTCAGCCGTCCAAAGAATGCTTTTCAAGAAGTGCTCTGGTTTTTGGCCTTGTCTGCAGCTCGTGGTGAAGCCTCTGAATTTGCTCTGGTGAAGTCTTCTCTTGATTGTCTGACACGTCTGCCTCCTGGAGAGTTTCTTCTCTTGGCTGGATGTTGTGAAAGGGTTTTTCCTTCACCATGGAGAGGATTCTCCAATCATCCACCACTGTCGTCCTCCATGGACATCCAGGTGTTTTTATGTTTCTGAGCTCACCAGTGCGTTCTTTTATTCTCAGAATGTACCAAACTGTTGATTTGACCGCTCCTAATGTTCCTGCTATCTCTCTGATGTATTTGAGCAACAGCTTCCAAATGCAAATGGTGCACTTAACTCCAGAACTTTACTTGCTTAATTGATGTAGAAATAACAAAGGAATAGCCCACGGCTGTCCATGAAACAGCTTTTGAGTCGATTGTCTAATTACTTATGGTCCCTTGAAAAAAGGGGGAAGAGCTGTAATTCCTTAACCTTTCCTCCAGTTGTGAATACGTTCAAATTAAAGCTCAGAGTGTGCACTTTAAGCCCATATTCACTATATAACTGTAACTTGAATATATAGCAGCTAAAATGATAAAAATTGTGCCTGTGTCCAAACATATACGGACCTTACTGTATATAAACTCACAATAAATTCATTAAAAATAAATAAATTCAAAATAAACAAATCACACTAATCTGAATATTGAAGTAGACGCATCCCCATATGATGGTCCTCCAATATCCATGCTGGGTTGCAGTCTAGGTATTTTGTGCCTAAGCTGGGGAAACATGAGTACTTTAAAGTTCATTACTAATGGTTTTATACGAAATGATAAATACACATTTTCAAGTACAAATGGCACCGCTGATGAGTGACCCAGATTTCAGCAGGTGAGTTTGAAATGCATAACAAGGACATTCTCAGGAATAATAATAAAATGCAATAATAAAAGGTGAGCAAATTCAGCATAATGAGCAGAATTATATCATTACAAATAAACCAGCAATAAAATGAACATAATACAGTTTTCAGTTGTCACTGTAAATCATTATTTCCACTTGGTCATTTTACTTCATTTCAACATTCACAGGTATGAAATATGATTGGTTTCTGGTGAAGGTGAAGCCGGCCTGTCTCTGTCTCGTGTGAAAATGACCTGATTTCACTCCTGCAGTGGCAGATGATGCTCCAGGGTTGACTGTGGGAGTCAGCTGATTGTGGAGCTTGAGGGACACGTGATGTGTGTGTTAGAGTGTGATAAAGCACAAACCCCCTTTACTACATCAACAGCGGCTGCTTATATTCCCACAAAACTCTGAATCACACCGCGGCGCTCATGCTGACGTGTGCGGGAGAGAATGTCAAACTCACCTGAGAGAACTGACAGCATCCGGATTGAAAGCATTGAGAGAAAACCATAAGAGATACAGTCATTCCCATCATTTATCATGTGTGGGAGAGACCGATGGCATTTTACATGCTGTGCACTCACTTCTACAAATCTACCAGCCATCTTTTGGATAAGAAACATTTAGTGTCAAGCAAATAGATAAAAAAAATATATATATATATATATATTAAAGATTCAATCTTTTAATACAGTCATACAATTTTTATTTCATAGCTACAATTTCTCCTCAGTGAAACCAAGTGGCAACCTCCCGTTATCTCTCTTGAAACCAACATGAAAGTGAAAAATGATTTTGATCTATATAGGTAATTTTGCCCTTCATGACAACTGTGAGGGGGGTGAATTTTTTTAGAACTTACCCATTTAAATTATATTAAGCCTTAAAGTTCTGTGTTTTATGTCAACTGCGGAACACACCATTTTTCAAGATTAAGTCCACCGAAGTTAATCCGCTCTTCTGTCTGATTTGTGGTTAAGACTAGAAGGGATACAGCTGTGGCTATATGTGCGCATTTACATATTTTCCGAGCCATCAATGTAACGTGAAACCTATAATAATGGTTTAAAAAAAAAAAGTACATAGCGCCATAGCTTCATCACTTTAGAGTGTCGCAGTGATCGTCTTTTTGCAGTAAAGGACCTGTCATAATTTAATGAGTGAGAAGTTGACATGAAGCGTCGCCGTTAACCTGCATTGAAAACAGATGAGCGCACGTGTGCATATACAGCTCCAATTCGGGGCGAAGTTCACAGGATTTTGTTCAAAGAATGATTAGAGCACACATTTTAACATTATTTTATTATTTAACACTCAGTATTTAACTTAAGCGCTGCAAGCCATGCATACACAGCCGGACATGACAGATTTTCTTGTTGTTTCAAAACAAGTACTTTAAAGTAATACCTTAGCTTATTGCCGTTACTGTGGTAGCCAACAAAAGGCACAGCTTAACCCTTCACACATATTTATATTTAGTTATATTGAAAAAGTTTCAATTCAGTCAATCTTTTTTACTCCGTTTTAACATGGATTTCTATGGAGACCGGCCGTAGATGTCGGGAGAGATGGCGGATAGCAGCGGCGGCACATAATATCCACGTTCTAATTGGTCAGAACGCTTGTCAATCAAACTCTTTGCGAATAAATTCTCAGTCTGTGTTTGAGAAAACTAAACTATGGTCTGTATGAATGAGTAACTCTTAAATCTTTGACACCAATCCAAATCCAAATCAAGCCTAAAATCCCATTTAGGTAATAATAAACTAAACTCATGCTCAAAATTCAGTTGTGAATCTTGATCGCAGATTTAGTTCTAGATTTCAGGTGTCACTCTGGTTTATAACCAAACTGTGTGTGAATGCAACAATGTTTAACACAAGACTGACGAATGCCTTCTGCTGCTGAAGCTAGATTCAGTCCTCTCAGATTCTGTTTAACGAGAACAGATGCAGACAAAAGCGAAACTGAAGTGGACTGAGCAGAACTGAGTGTGAACAGCAGAAGGAACGGCTCTCATCAGGATGTCGAGAGGTCTGCATCTCTAACGGCCCTTCAACAGCCTGCTGACCTGAAAAGACCAGCAGCTCGACATCATACGAGAAGACAGACACTGGCAGAGAGCGAACAGGACGGCTCCGGATAATTTTATCACTGTCCTAGTTCTCCTCTCACTTCCCAGTGAGACGAATGACCCAGCTCATCCTGCTCTAGGATTACAGTAACACTTCACTTACCACACACACAAGATCTGTCAGATGAAGAACAGAAACTACAGGAAGACGAGTAAAGCTAGGCAGGCTATGGACTGTTGCCAGGGCGTTGCTAAAGTGTTGTGGGTGCCAGGGTTACCAGGACGTTGCTATGCAGCTGCTAAAATGTTGTGAATGGTTATTAGAATGTTGCTATGTTTCTAAGGAGTGGCTGCAATGTGTTTCTAGGCTTCTAGAATGTTGGGTGGTTGCTAGGGTGTTGCTATGCAGCTGCTACAGTGCTGTGAGTGGGTTGTTAGGATGTTGCTATGTGGATGCTAAGGAGCGGCTGGAATGTGTTGCCAGGCTTCTAGAATGTTGCGTGGTTGCCAGGACGTTGCTATGCAGCAGCTAAAGTGCTCTGAGTGGTTGATAAGATGTTGCTATGTGGTTGCTAAGCAGTGGCTTCAATGGATTGCCATGGTGCTAGAATGTTGGGTGGTTGCCAGGGTGTTGCTATGCAGCTTTAATGTACCAACTGTCTTCTAGAATGTTGGGTGGTTGCCAGGGTGTTGCTATGCAGCTGCTAAAGTGCTCTGAGTGGTTGATAAGATGTTGCTATGTGGTTGCTAAGCAGTGGCTTCAATGGATTGCCATGGTGCTAGAATGTTGGGTGGTTGCCAGGGTGTTGCTATGCAGCTTTAATGTACCAACTGTCTTCTAGAATGTTGGGTGGTTACCAGGGTGTTGCTATGCAGCTGCTAAAGTGCTCTGGGTGGTTGATAGGATGTTGCTATGTGGTTGCTAAGCAGTAGCTTCAATGGATTGCCATGGTGCTAGAATGTTGGGCGGTTGCCAGGGTGTTGCTATGCAGCTTTAATGTACTGACTTTCTTCTAGAATGTTGGGCGGTTGCCAGGGTGTTGCCATGCATCTGCTTTGGAGTTCTAAATGGTTACCAGGCCATTTCTGTATGGTTTCTAAGTTGCCCAACGTTGCGAGTTATTGCCTGAGCAAAGTAATGCGGTTGATAAGGTGTTCATCACTCCAATACAGTTGCTTGGGCTTTTCAAAGCAGTTGCTAGGGTGTTGTGGGTACTTGAAGTTTCAGTAATTAACTGGTGCCTGAGGCCAGCGAAATGAACAAAAATGTAACCAAATTCAAGATACAGGGGCAAAAATAGCACCTGCACAACCTGTTTATGTATTGTATTGTATTGTATTGTATATGTATACGTATTGTATGCAAAATAAATGATGTCACACCTGAGGTGCTGCGATACTGAGAGCTGCGGCGCTCAGCTCCATCTTGTCCTGTGATTTTTCTCTGGCCAGACGCGCAGCTTCCTTCACCTCTTTAAAACGCTCGGCAAACTGCAACAAAAACAGGCAGTGCTGTATTATATAAGAGGTGATGCAAGTATTTGCAAACATGTCTGTGTAAAACTATATTATGTTTTTTTTTTCCACCTTCTTAATATAATTTGAAGCATTTGCATTCACGTACTTGCACAGAGACAATGCATTGTGTAATTTCTCTATAAATGGGCAATTAAAGGTCACATATCATGAAAATTTGACTTTTTCCGTGTTTAAGTGCGATAATTGGGTCCCGGTGCATCAATCCAACCCAGGAAACGTGAAAAAGAACAAATGAGTAAATTTTTTTAGTAGGCCTTTCTCTGCAAGCTTGTGAAAAAACAAGCCACTCAGATTTCGCTATCCCCGTGACGTAAAAAGGGGATCTTATTATAATATTACTGCCCCTTATTCTGCAAGTTTCCACCCACGGTGCCACCATTGTGTTTCCGCAAGCGATGTACCAGATCTAATGCCATGGTGAACGTTCGAGCAAAGCATGATAAATGTTCTGTCTTCGGCTGCACAGAAGAGCACAGAACACTGTTTAGAGTCACAGCCTCAGAGGAGACAAAAGAGCAGTGGATTTATTAATTTATTTACTGTATATTATGCTGCTGCCACACAGATCTAATATACTATTTCTTAGCCAGCTGTTCACTTTCACAGACATAAGTGACTGCGTTTTTGTAACTGTGTTTTGTGTATTTAATGTAAACTTGTGTGTATTTGACAAAGCGCAATAAGACATGAAAGAGAACCTAGCTTAGCACCTTAGCACTCACATGCCATGTGACAGCCGCTTTCTGTGCGTTCGCTTCGGATGTGTGCACTCAGAAAACTGTATATCAGAAGTTTAAACTAATATGGCTTAAAATGCATGATTTAAGCAATAGACATGATAATCAAAACCAAACAGATGTTTTTTAGCAGAATATCTGAGGTATGAGCTGTAAAGGCACAGCCCAATTCTGGAAAAGGGGCCGGGGAGCAGCAGCTCATTTGCATTTAAAGAGACATACACGAAAACGGCGTGTTTCTGCTTTCACTCAAAACAAGCATTTTCAAAATGATATAATGAATGATCTGTGAGATATTTTGAGCTGAAACTTAACAGACACATTCTGGGGACACCTGAGACTTGTATTACATATTGTAAAAAGAGGCATAATAGGTCTCCTTTAAAGAACACATTATTGTCCTGACGTTCACACCTGGTGCAGCTGCTGCTCTGTGGCGAATCCGAGGCCATAGACGGTGTTCGCTCTGCTGTCCGCCCACTGACCGAACTTCTGAGATGTCTTAGTGAACGTCATGTTGGCACTGACTGTGCTGTTAATGATCGCCTGCCAAAAGAGAGGACGTCAAATCGAAGAAAATTCTGAAAAAGCACCCATTTAAAAGAACACAAAACCAGATTTGACGTTGACGGTACCCATGGAATTCCATAGCATGGATAAAAATACTATGGAAGACAATGGCTACCATCAACTGTTTGGTTACCAACATCCTTTGAAATACCTTTTTTATGTTTAACAGAAGAAAGAAACTCAAAGAGGTTTGGAACAACATTGAGAGGGAGTAAAATACGATAACTTTAATTTTTTTGGTGGACTATCCCTTTAAGTTAAAGTTAAAAACGTCATAAAATCAGGTAACTTTTACATAACATGTGCAAGAATACCAGAAAGGTTTGTTATAAAACTATCTGTAAAGCACCGTTTACATGGAGCAAAACATAAACATTATTCCCACCTCAACAGGATGATTTAGAACGGCTCAAATAACATCTATTTTTGACCACAACATCTGACCTCAAATAGACTAAGAACGAACGATATTGTAAACATAATTTATGCAAGTTTATGCAAACTGTTGATATTATGTTGTGCTGTTTGGGACAGTATTTGAAGACTGAGTGTGTATATTTAAGCATTAATAAATAAAAATACTGTAGCACAAGCTGGTGTAAGCGTTTCCTGCAGCTTTAAATAGAAGATCAGTAATAAATGCTGAAGCCTAAACCGCAATCGTTCTGTCTGTCTGGAGCCACACTTATAACCCCTGAGAGAGTGTAAAACATGAAATCTAATAACTGTGAGAGACTGCGATGATAAACACTTCATATGACATGTTGAATGCATCATAAATATCTGAAATGAACCAAGTTATTATTTTTTGTTTTTTTAAATCTGAACAAACCAATAAAGCTGCACAAAGATGATCACAACACTTCAAGCCATCATAGTGAATCAATAATACAACCAGAGAGACCAATAGAGGCGCTTATAAATGATTCTGTCTTTAAAATCAAGTCTTTTATCTTCATCATTTATGTAATCAAATATACTGGGAAAAAAAAACTGTAAAATTTTGTGAAATATTATTACAATGTAAATTAGCTGTTTCTATGTGAATACATAATAAAATGTAATTTATTTCTGTGATGCGCAGCTGAATTTTCAGCATCATTACTCCAGTCTTCAGTGTCACATGATTCTTCAGAAATCATTCTAATATACTGATTTGCTGCACGAGAAACATTTCTGATTATTATCAATGTTGAAAACACTTGTGCTGCACAATATTTATGTGGAAACCGTGATACATTTTATTTTTCAGGATTCACAGATGAATAGAAAGATCAAAAGAACAGCATTTATTTGAAATAGAAATCTTTAGCGATTTTATGTCTTTAATGTCACTTTTGATCAATTTAATCTGTCACTGCTGAATTAAAGTAGACTATTAGTATCTTTACTGGCCACAAACTTACAAACTTTAATGTATTGTATATAGACATTACCTTTCAGGATTCTCTGACCATTTTACTTTAATTTAATTTAATGCATCCTAGCTGAATAATAAAATGTTAATTTATACACATATACACATGCACTCACACACACACACACACTCTGTAAAGATACTAAATGAATAATACTGTTAAAAGAGTTTTTATATCATATTGGAGTTTGAGCACCATGATTCTGATGTTGGAGCTCTTCTGCTTTGTGTTGTAATGTGGCTTATTGTTTTATCCTCTCTGCTTCTCTAATGACTCCTGTCCCTCCTGACAGCAGGAGTCATGTGACTGCAGATTACCACGGTGACCGCCGGAATAATGGCAGCACTGGACTCGTGACAGTGAGGTCATCCTGAATCCAAATGTGGGTCAGTTTGAGGTGTTGGATGAAGCCGAGACACTCCATTAATCCAGCAACAACTGAGATTTACAGGCTTCGGTGAGGGCAATCTGCTCCATTCAAGAGTTTAATACGAACACTGACATCATTGTGCGAGACGATGAAACGGCCAACAGTTCAGAGAGGTGAAGTTAAATACCAACGCATGAGATGTGTTTACACTAAAAATACACAGAATGATTTCTGAAGGACTGTGTGACACTGAAGACTGGAGTAATGATGCTGAAAATTCAGCTGCGCATCACAGCAATCAATTATTCACATAGAAAACAGCTACTTTGAATTGTAATAATATTTCACAATATTACTGTATTTTTCATCAAACTAAATGAAGTCTGGATTACCTTCATGAGCATCAAGATACAAAACTGCACAATAATCTTTAGCCAAACAAATGCCTGTGATATTATTGGGCCTCTTTTCATTTTCAGACTCATTGAGAAGGATGGCACACAGACCTCTGATAAACATCCGAACAACACGGCCATGAACCACAGTGCATTCATAGAGCAATATTAAAAGAGCAAAACAATTACTGGCACATTTGAATGTGTGCGTGTTCATTCATTCAATCAGCCGTTTCCTCACAAACACACACAAAGTTTGGAGTACGAAAGAAATTAATACTTTTATTCATCAAGGACGCATTAAATTGATCAAAAGTGACAGCAAATACATTTATAACGTTACAGAAGATTTCTATTTCAAATAAATGCTGTTCTTTTGAACTTTCTATTTATTAAAGAATCACGATTTCCACAAAAATGTCGGGCAGCACAACTGTTTTGATAATAATCAGACACGTTTCTTATATATCGACATATCAGAATGATTTCTGAAGATCATGTGACACTGAAGACTGGAGTAATGATGCTGAAAATTCAGCTGCACATCACAAAAATATATATAGAAAAATGTTATTTTGAATTGTAATAATATTTCACAATATTACTGTTTTTACTGGAATTTTAATCAAATAAATTCAGACTTTTTTCAAAACATTTTTTTCTTTGATTATTCCAAACCTCTAAAAGCCCATTTCCTACATGGAATTAAAAAAAAGTGAATTGCAAATTTTTCTCTCAAAATTCGGACTTTACATCTTGCAATTATGACTTTTTTTTCCCCCTCAGAATTGCAAGATATAAAATCAGACGCCAGACATAAACAGAATTCTGACTTTTTTTTTTTTCTTTCTCTCAATTGGGAGTCTCAAAATTTATATAAATATACTTATATATATAAAAAAAAGACCAATTCTACCAAAAATTCTGTGTTTATGGAACTGTGAGATAAAACTGCAATTACCTTTTTCTTAAAAATATTTTTTATATCCCGTATCAGAAACAAGCTGAACAGCACATACAAGCAAAACAAGCAGTCATTGGTCACATGTCAATCAGAAGCTGTCTAAGTGGGCGGTGCATGACCAGAACAATCTGCAAACTGTTTCTCTGAGACTATCATAGTGACTCAAGGTCGTCTGAGAGCTGCTGTCCTTCCTCCTTCGATCAGCGTCTCCGGTGGAGCGGTTAGACAGCTCTGATTCGCTTCATCAACGAGTATCGATTATCCCGACAGGATGCAAGTCATGCAGCTCCGCACCGATGCGGGAGTTTTCCTTTCCTCTCGTTCGCTCTGATATCAGGTGTTGAGCTCTTAACCTTCACTCCAGCGTAAATCCTCTCGCGGGGAGTATTTCGTTTGGCTCTAATCACATGGACTCAATAATCACCATCTGAAAGCTTGTAGCTGACAGAGATGTTTATTGCGTTACGCCGCTGCAGTCGGGTGGATTTCCTGGCATGCTGCACTGATGATAACCACGAGAGGCTTTCTGCAAAACCTAGCGCAGTCTGTGCAACATGAGTACAGTATGCACATGCACTGAACAGCATGATGACACACATTTGACAAAATATGCAAGAAACAACCAAAGAACATTAAGTGCAAAACAGTTTCGCACTGTGCAATGCACTTTATTTCAAATTCCATTTCTAGTGTGACTATAAATAAAGTGATATCAAGCACAATCTCCCTCTTGACTCAATAATTACGTGTTATAATTAGATCTAAATGTCAAATTATTATTCAGTAATATTATCAATTTAACTGCACTGACACTATTTTCATAACTGAATTGAATAATGGCGTTATTTACATCTGAAATTGAATTTGTTTGAGTGATGTTTTAGTATCACTGAGATAATATTACAGTTTTGAATTAATATTTAGATTTTTTTTTAGCTTAAGTTTTAGAAATTTTGTTGCTTTTTTGTAATTTTTAGTAGTGTGTGTGTATAGTTTTTTTTATTAATTTTTATTTCAGTTTTAGTTATTTTAGAACATCAAGTTAAACTAAACTAAAAAGAAATGTTGCCTCAAATTATTTTTTTATGCATTTTGATTTCAGTTAACATTTATTTTATTTGAAGTAATGGAAACATTATTTAATGTTTTTAATTTTAGTTCATTATAATGACCCTGGTTTGTTTCATAGTTAATAACATTTGCAACATTGACACCGTTATTGAACTGAATTGATCTGAATGATGACAATATTGTTTTCAGTAGAGCTGCTTTACAGCTGAAATAGATTTTTCTTTATAATGAATGAATTTTACAACATTAAGTTGCATTGAAACTGTATAGTAAAGAAACTACAAAAAATAAATAAATAAAGTTTCATACACTACATGCATTCCTTTATACATATACATTTACATAATACATACTCCACAGTCATGCACTTTGAATGCAATGCAAGTTGCTGTTGATAAAAGCATCTGCCAAATGCATAAATGCAAATGTATGTTGCCAACTATATTGCTATTTTTCTTTTTTTAAATTTTGCAATTTAAATGTAAATTTGTAATATGCAAAATAAAGACAGAATGTACAAATACCCAGATTTCCAGCCTGTGCTTCAGAGCAAACGTGCTGTAAAACAGAGAAAGCCGCCTACCTTGGTGCCGCCCACGCTGATGATGCGGTAGGCGTGTCTGTTGGCGTCGTAGAAGAAGGAGACGGTGACCGCATGCTTGCTGGCCGGGATCCAGTTGCGTTTGGTGGCAGGATCGATCTGGAACACATGAGCTCGAGTGCTGAAGATGGGCTGTTCCCTACGACACACACAAACACACAGAAAACTGAGTGTGTGTTCAGAAAACAACACGACTGAATACAGCCCAGGATCATACACTGACATGCAAACTCAGAAATATGGCATTTAAAACGTACACCTGGAAATACACAAAGATAATAATAAAACTTTTTAAATTATTTTACAAATAATTCACTTTTATTAATAATTAATAAATAAAATATTAATTTCACATTGATTTTGAAACTTTTTACACCTAAGTTAAATATGAATATGACTAAACGTGTGTGTGTGTGTGTGTGTGTGTGTGTGTGTGTGTGTGTGAAGTCACCTTTATTTAGGCAGCAGCTATTTGCACTAACTGTAAACAGCATATTTTCTTAGTGATAGATACTATTTACACTAAAGGAAAATAGCAGTATTTTTTAACGATATGCTATTTACACTAAGTGCAAATAGCTATAGATTCCATTTACACTGTTAAAATAGCAAGATTTTCTGCTATTTATATACTACTTATTGCAAATAGTGGCAATTATCTGCACCTCAGTATTGTAGTACATTATAAAACAGTACGCAATAATAACATATTCAGTGTAAATTATAGTTTTAATTCAAATTATTTAAATGGATGCCACCTTAAATAGGACAATAAAGCCCTCCGTACACCCACCCGATACTTTATTTTCAACATTTTGATTTTTATTGAAAATGAATGCCTTTCCGATACAGTATGAGATATGAAAAGGAGGGAAAAAAAAGTTCGGCAAAAGGCGGGTTCGAACTCGGGTCGATCGCTTCAAAAAGCACACGCCTTAGCATCTACGCCACTGAAACTGATGGGAAATGAACATCTTTTTGCAGTGTTGACTACCCCAATCACACGTTGGTGGGCGGAAGTAGTGTAAATAGCCTTTGCCGACAAGGCAGGCTATTTGCACTTAGTGTAAATAGACACTCCATTATTTATACAGCGCTTTTAACAATACAGATTGTGTCAAAGCAGCTTTACAGTATTAAATATGAAAATAGTGTCAATAATGCAGAAGGACAATAGTAAACACTCAATTTTCAGTTAGAGGCAGTTCATCATTGAATTCAGTTTTGTCATCGTATTTACCTTACTGGAAAGATCTAAAAGATCCCTTTTTAAAACTTTATATTATATAAAGACCACTCTCATGCAGTATTTGGATCTGTAAGATAACAAACTACTCTGATAATCTGTGGATTATTTCAACTATTAACTGAATAATTAAACTTTGACTTCAACTAGTTGCTGCAGCCCTAATAAAAGCCCTCGAGCATGTAGTTTGTGTGTTTTAAAAGCCAGTCAGTCAGTGCTGTAATGGACAAATGACAATAACGAGCTGTAAACAATCAGAGAAATGAACTGATACCGTAAATAACGCCTCATGATTGACTGACTGATCTCAATGTGAAGTCAATATGGCAGCTGAAACGCTTCGGTCAAACTGTGTGTGATGGACGTCTAACAGCGCAAACGCTTTCTGACCATGACAGCTTTATTTTTAACCTCGGTGCATTTGGTCATTGTTATAGAATATAAATATATAAATGAAACAAATCATTCTGAACCTGGCTTTATCTAATGTATGCATGTAAAAATGCATGCATATTTAATTAAACAATACCTCATTTGTATTTTTAAACATAACGTTAAGAAATCAATCTCTAATTTAGTTATTCATGAAGCTACAACTCTTATTTTTTTGCTTCTGTGTTTGTCTTCGATTTATTTATTTACTTGAAATGACCATATTTAATGTATTTTTCATGCAATATTAGCTGAAACACAATATTTCAATGCCAAAACATTTTATAGCCCCACAATATTAGAAAAAAGTAAATAAATAACGATCAAATGGTCTCGGTATAATTATCAGATTATAATATTACCAAAGAAAAAAAAAAAAAAATATATATATATATATATATATATATATATTTATATTTATATTTTATTTTTTTTTTTAGTCCTGGACAAGATGAACAGCATCACACACAAAAAAATAAATAAAATGAATGAATGAAAACTATAAAAAAAATAAAGAAAAATAAATCAGAGACAATGCTAATAAGGATATCAAAATCACACATCATAATCAAGTAATAAAGAAAAAACATTACTTAACAAATATGTAATATATAGCAGATGAACACTTGATCATTGTGTGAAACAATCAGCTGAAATCAGGAAGAGTATCCGGAAGGATTGGATCTCAGAAATGTAAAATGAAATAATCTAATGCAATGCATCAGGAGCAGGAAGAGCGGAAAGATGATCCTCTTCCTATCTTGCCCTTTCCAGAAATGAACACGGATATGACCATTACCGTCCACATCACATCTGTCAGTCACATTATGAGCTGCTGCGTCCGCGGCTCATAAATCTAAGATTTGCTGGCGTTTTTGAGTCATCTGAGAATATGAATACTGACGTGAACAGTCTAAAAGCAGTGTTTGAGGTTTGTGTGACCACAGTAGAAGCTGAAATATTCTTGGAGCTCATTTGAGGAAAGCTTTCATTATTCTGCCTTCAGCATGTCATTCATTACAGAAGAGCCGTGAGTCATGAGCGAACAGTGATTTTATGATTGTATGAAATACACGCTGAGAGCAGACGCGAGGAATGAAGTCAGCACGAACCGATCCATTCAGCACCAAACTCAGTTTGAGATATAAACCATGAGCTACTGCAGACCAACACGTCTTTCACTGAGCTTTCACGTCACGGGCCTTTAAATGAAACAAAACAGAAAATAACAGTTCAATATATCTGGCTATTTGGCTATTCTGAGATTAGACTGTGTCTCTACCAACATCCCCCGGCAGTCTTGGCAATAGATCACGCACTTTTTCTCTTTTCTAATTTTTGGGGAGAATTTTAAGCAATGATGCTGTATAATAAATGCATAATTTCACATTTTTAACACTTTTTTTTGTTTGTTTGTTTAACACTATTCACATATATTGGCCATCCTCCTCTCTAGATATACAAATCACCATCAGTCACTGGAAAAACTATTTTGAACCATTTCAGTTCACACACACACACAAAAAAAAAAACGACTCTATTCACCTAGGCTGCATTTATTTGATCAAAAATACAGTAAAAATACAATACATTTTTTTTTTAAAAATATTACAATTTAATACAGCTGTTTTCTAAGTGAATATAATGTAAAATGTAATTTATTTCTGTGATCAAAGTTGAATTTTCAGCATCATTACTCCAGTCTTCAGTGTCACATGATTCTTCAGAAATTATTCTAATATGCTGATTTGCTGCTCAAGAAACATTTATAATTATTATCAATGTTGAAAACACTTGTGCTGCTTCATATTTTTGTGGAAATTGTGATGCATTGTATTTTTCAGGATTCACAGATGAATAGAAAGCTCAAAAGAACAGCATTTAATTGAAATAGAAATCATTTGTACCATTATATTTAATGCATCCTTGCTTAATAAAAGTATTTCTATGTAAATGTTAATTTTTTTATCATTAAATTGCATCTATTATATAATAATTGTCCTGTTTTGAATCCTAGTTAAAAAATGCATAATCTTTTTACCTAATGAACCTCTCATTGTATATCTTGAATATTGTTGCTCTTTGACAAATTGCTTTTGTTCCTATATTGTAAGATGCTTTGAATAAAAGCATCTAAATTAATAAAAAAGCACGTTTGAGAATTATTTGCATTTCAGAGCAAATCCATAAATATTAAACACAGAGGCTGATGATTTTTAGCTAGATCACTAAACTATCTGTCTATTGCTTCTGCATGTCTACAGATCTCTCAACCCATAACAACCACACACACACACACACACACACCAGCAGCTCACTTTCCTCGTCTTGGTCTTCTGGACGCCACCTTGCTTCTTATAGCCTGGCCTGAATTCCCAGAATTCCATGGGGTAAGTCTCTCGGCGTCACTCAGCGCAGCTCCTTCATCTATCAGTTACTCACCCCGAGGTGATTGCAAGGCGCTCAGTAACGAGTCGAGGGCCTGTAAACTATCCAGCGCTAGAGATCGACCGCCGCTAATGACTTTCAGCGGGAAACCAACTGCACCGAGAGCCAGATCGACCTCAACCAAACACCAGAGCGACCGCACACGTCTCAAACCTTCATCTGCTATCCGTCAATGCAGTTTGCATCGCTTCAACAAATGTGTCGCAGGCTGAACAGACAGTTTCATACACATTTCTGCTCTTATAATCATACGACTATATTTCCGTTTGTGTGCTAATGAATCTCGAGCATTACTGTTCTCAAACATTTGGAGTCAGTAACATTTTTAAAAGAAATCGAATACTTTTATTAATTTAAATTGCATTAAATTAATCAAAAGTGACATTTATAATGTTGCAAAAGATTTCTCTTTCAAATAAACGCTGTTCTTTCGAACTCTCCATTCATCAGTAAATGCTGAAAAATACAATGCATCACAATTTCCACAAAAATATGAAGCAGCACAACTGTTTTCAACACTGATAATAATCAGAAATGTTTCTCGTGCAGCAAATCAACATATTAGAACGATTTCTGAAGATCATGTGACACTGAAGACTGGAGTAATGATGCTGAAAATTATGTTTTGATCACAGCAATCAATTATATTTTAACATATTCACATATTTAACCATTTTACTCTTTGATCAAATAAATTCAGCCTTGGTGAACAGAAGAGATTTCTTTAAAACATTACAAACAATTACCAAACCCAACGTGTATAAACAATTTACACCATCACTTCAGTTCCTGATGAACAGAATCATTAAATATTCTGATTCACCTGACATCACACAATGCCAATAAAATGGGTTCTAAATGGAATTTCATGTTAAACTTGCAGCAATGCAGCGGACTACAAAAATAAATCTGTGTTAACCAGAAGTAACCTCTGCACTGTCTCTAAACACAAGTCTAACGGCCAAGAGACCATTAGATGTTCAGTGCTATATTCTACACTGGAGTGTGTGTGTGTGTGTGTGTGTGTGTGTGTGTTTATAGATCACTGAACCCTCCAGCCGTCCATTTGCATTTCAGCTCTAATTGCCTTTTTCCAGATTTGTTTATGCAATGAAGCAATTACTAGGAAATTAACCTTGTGCTGCATCTTTATTCTATAGTATATATAAAGAAAGACACTAAATCAACACATAATCGTTCCCTGTGCTTAACGGACATGGAAATCGATTCCCAGGGAAAGCAAGAGCTGATAAAAAATGTTAAAAAAAATTGTAACTTGAATGCAATGTAAGTCGCTTTGGATAAAAGCGTCTGCTAAATGCATAAATGTAAATGTAAATGTAAATGTAAATATGATTTTGTTTACTGAAATTTAAAAGAATTATTCACTCAAAAATGAAAATTTGCTCATCCTTCAGGCCATACAATATGTAGATGAGTTTGTTTCTTCATCAGATTTGGAGAAATGTAACATTGCATCAGTGTCTCAGCAATGGATGCTCTGCAGTGAATGGGTGCCGTCAGAACGAGAGTCCAAACAGCTGATAAAAACATCACAATAATCCACACCACTCCAGTCCATCAGTTAACACCTTGTGATGCCAAAAGCTGCATGTTTGTAAGAAACAAATTCATCATTAAAATGTTTTTTTAAAATTCAAACTGTTGCCAAAATATAATCCATAATAACGCTTCCTCCAGTGAAAAAGTGCATCTCCTGTTGTCTCTCACATCAAAATCCATCCACATTAGTTTAGAGCTGTTTTGTCTTGTAAACGCTGCTTGATCTGCAGATTTCTCTCCTGATTCAGACCAGAACAGCGTTATTATGGACTCGTATTTTAGTTAAAACAGCTCATTGATGGATTTGTTTCAGCTTTTGTCTTCTCCGGATGATGGAGAACTGATGGACTGGAGTGCTGTGGATTATTGTGATGTTTTTATCAGCTGTTTGGACTCTCATTCTGACGGCACCCATTCACTGCAGAGGAAACATCGGCGAGCAAGTGATGCACTGCAAATACTTCTATTAATCAGATGAAGAAACAAAATCATCTACATCTGAGGGTGAGCACATTTTCGCAAATGTTCATTTTTGGGTGAACTACTCCTTTAAAACAAAGAGGAATCGTTTGAAGGACAATCTAGTTAGAATGCAGAAATTAGGCCAGGCGTGTTCTGACCCGACAACATCACACCTTACCGCCGCTGAACTAATTAACTGCACCATCACTACACTTCTGATTTAACCCGTTACAGTCCTCCTGAAGGTCAAAACAGCTTTATGATCATCCATAAAGCATCCAGCACACTGAGATGGACACTTGAGACGCCGCAGAACATTGTACAGTCGTCATGGCAACTAAAAAAAAACACAATGCTGGCTGTTTCATAAACAATATCCCACAACCTTTTTTCATGTTGAGTGTCATTTCTGCAAGGGATTAATACAGTACAAGAAAAAAAAAACTGCCTTCATCTATAAAGTCATAATTCCTGAATAATGTGTCCCACTAAGAGCAGGATAAATGGGTCATCAGGTGCTTTGTCCATTTTACAAAGTGATTTTTATAAGTGCATTTCTCTCTGCTGCTTTGCAACAATCTGTATTATATAATGCACTATAAAAATTAAGATTATTAATTTAATAAATATATTAATTAAAATTATTAAATGCAAATAAGGGCTGCCAGGAGATTCTTTAAAATTGATGTTAGCGATCATATTAAAAATGGCTCAATTAATCAGATGTGGCCCAAATATCGGTTTATTTATAAAAAAAATTAATTAAAAAAAAAAAAAATCCACCTCAGTCGTGGGTCTCAGGATCTGATAAAGACAATAAATCATGACTTACCTCTCTCTGTGCAACGGATACATTCTTACTGGACAGATGAGGGTCTTTTTCTGCCATTAGAAATGAGAGAAAGAAAAAAATCATCCACCCGAAACGATACAGTTCAAACATGCATTGAAAATACTGAGAAAATGAATGGCATATTTAGGTCAAGGTTGTGGCTGTGGTCTTCTTGATCATGAAATAATCACATTAAGCAAAAGCTAAATATCTATAACTAAATATATATTATGCAAATAATAATTAAATACAAATTATTTCTTAAAATGCATTTATGCATTTATTTATTGTTAAATAAAAATAATTAAGAAACACAAAGAAATGTAGCCTAGTAGTTGACAAACATGTCCACGAACTTGATTTTCTACATCAAGGTCTAAATGTTAAATGCAAGTTAAAATGCAAAGTGTGTTTCTGGTCACCATGCAGTTCAATCACCTTTTAGCTTTCTTGCAGGTCACTTTTAAAACGAGTTGGAAAAACTGCATGTATAATACTAATTTGTATGCAATTACATTAAAGAATGTTGCTTGCATGCATTATATCATACTGTGTCAAATACACAATGACTATCTCCACAGTTTACTCACGTAGGACTGTCCTAAATAAATACATATTCGCTTCGATGCATACAAACAGTTTTCAGATAGTCTAATAAGATCTAAAGACTTTAATGTAGCATACCTGCAGTAACTGACTCTTAAGTGCTCTGATAAGTTCTTCTGGCTTCAGTTTCGCTCAGTTAAAGTCTCTTTAAGTTCCTATGAATGAGACTACGACAGAGCAGAGACTCTTACCCCATGTCGTTGTAAACACACAGGATGTCAAACTCTTGTTCCTGTTCTGGAGCAACTGTTTACAGCCTGTGGGATCTGTAGGATCTGTGGGATCGGTAATCCGCGTCTGGAGTCTTTCTATACAGTGAACACGGCATGTATGTGCATGCAGCCCGCGAATGCAACAGCAGCAGCCGCAGAAACTGAACGTGATGACCGGGTCAGTTCCTCTTTCCCCCGCGTTTGTCTTCGCTGTAGTTCAGTAAGAACGCGGACTCGCGGGAAACCCCGCCGGCTGTCACGCTCCGCGTTCTAATGCTTCCCGCAGCGACTTTGATGACGTGCCGCGACTGTTACTTTGTAACCAATTTGGCTTTGATGTCCCGCCGCTCTGTGCGCGAGCGTTGCCGCTGGCGGGGTTTTGAAGAGACTCGCGCGCGCCGTCCAGCGGACAGAAGCGGAGCTGCAGCATCATTGCGGCGCCTCTCGCCCTCTAGTGATTAGAGAGAAGATCCGTTCATCATACAGACATTTGTGCTGATGTAACCCTAATGAGACACCACAAACCTTCCTCACTTACAAAATGCAGTAAAACAATGGCGTTACCATGCTTTTTAGACATATTGTGATTTCGATATTAAAAGAGCCCGGACCAATTTCTCCTTACAGGAAAATGATGGGGCATATAAAACAGACCGAATGGACCACTTATAACATGTTTCTGCAGTTGTTTTAAAAATACAACCCCTCCTTGTGAAAGATCTGTAATGTTACACATATGACACATTGGGGGTTTATGATACATTTTTCATGTTACATATATGTTACGCTTATTCCTCAATTGAAAAAATTTTTTTTTACTTTTTTAAATAACATGTTTTTTTTTATGTTTATTTGCTTTTCCACATGTATAAAAATGATTACTTTTCTTGGAAGATAAAACAAAAACATTTTCCAGAAGTAATACAGTTTTTGCATTTTATTTGCTTTGCCACAACATGTTTCAACATATTTTTAGATTTTACAACAACTCTTTTGTAACATATCAAAATTCTCCCTTTTCAGGTATATGGTTTAACCAGAAATTAATTTTTTTTTTTTTTTTTTTTTTTTTTTTTTCACAATTTGAAAATGTGCAAACTGAATAAAAATAAATAACTACCTTACACTGGAGGTCAACATGTTAAACATGCATGTAGATTTGTTAAAATATGCTTTGAAATGAGCAGCAGAATATATATATATATATAACACTAAAATAATTGAATCAGCTAAATTAATTGAGCAGCTCATTACCATTTTTCTTAACGTGACAAATACGTCACATCAAAATTCCACCTACTTTTATAAGGTTAAGAGCCCGATGTGACATGTGTCACCACAATATCTTTATAGCTTGTTTTATATCAATTTGCAGGTTAAGAGTAATCTAGGATATGTTATTAAAACATTATAATTGTCGCATGGGTTGAAACATACCTTTAGTAACAAAACAAGCATTTTAAAAATGACTGACACATGTGCAACGTGCTAACCAGACAGGACACCATTTTGGAAATGTTGCCATGGCAACAAAAATGCACACATTGTCACATGACTGAACCTGGGCGTTCATTATGTCTCTTAGGGACTTCCTGAGTTGAAAGTGAGGGATAATGCTTTAAAAAGACCTTTCCAGATAGTCACAAGTGTTTGTGACACCTGCATCACCGTGGATTCTTATGGGTTAATTTGGTCACATATGTTGAAATATATGTCGCCATTGTTTATAAAATAAAAATGAATTCAGAATGGTGAAACGTAATGTAGATTAAAAAATGAGACCATTGTTAGAAACACATACAATTTTAACATACAAGAAGGTAGGCCTACAACTGAGCTTCAGTAGAACAACAGTGAAATGACCAAAATTGCAATTAAAGCTGCAAAACTGTGCATGCATCACATTTAAGAACATCTCTCAAATGCATGTAGGCCTACTGTAATGCTCTGCAATTCGAGATCGCAAGATGACAGCCTGTAATTTTCTATTTGTAATTTAATGCACAAGTAGGCTAAATATGAGCACAGTGCAGTTCTACTAGAAAATATTTGCTAATTTTTCTTTACTTTGTACAGTACGAAAATGAAACGATATTTAAATGCATAAAATAACTCATTTTACATTCTGTCATTTATGTGCTGTTGACTTCTGCCCTTTTTCACATTATTGCAGATGGGGATTCAAAAGATATATATTTTTTTAATTCCCTTTGAACAGAGCTCGATTTAGGTTTGACAAAACTGTTGCAATGAATTCATTTTGACAGCTAAGTGTTTTTCACAGTTTTTTTTCAGTTCATTGAGTGAGTGAGCCCTTTTATTAAAATACAAAAATGGTCATATTCACCTGATCTAATTCACAACTTCATAAATTCTCAATTAAAATCATGTACAATTTAAATTTTTTCAGTTGTTTTAGGCACTGAAACAGTCCAGTATAGTTAAATAGGCTAGATTTTTAAATGCTATAATTGTGATTTTGTGTCTAAATATAAATCCATTAGCAAAACATGTGAAAAGAACTATATTACAGAGTGGAAATGGCAAATGAGACAATAAATTATCCTCTGCTGCCATCTAATGGTCATAGTGGGAATCATAACATTCGTTTTAATAGTACATCTATTTGATTTTCTGCCAGGTGAAATCTTCAACTTAGCATGGCCAGTATTCAATGAATTATCTCTATAACATGAAAAAATGCAATGTTCTTTAAACTAAATTTTACTTACAGTGTTCTCAGTTTATATAAAAATGTGCAAAAATATTAATAACTTTGAAGCAAATGAATAATATATATATATATATATATATATATATATATATATATATATATATATATATATATATGTATATTCAAATTACCTAACTAAAAAGTGAGCAATATTACAGGTTTAAAAATAAAAATGAATAAAAAAAAATGTGTTCTACTGTCTGGGGGTCTGCTATCAGGAGTTAAACGGGACGTTATGTGATTTTTCTCATTCTCATTGCTTTGTTTTCCCTCCTGTTTATATTTCTGTGAAACAGGAAGCCATGGCTGGATAATTTCATGTTCATAATCACCCTGGAGAGCTCAAAATTGTGAATATGAATGGCAATATACTTCAGAGATATTTTACTCATAAGAATTTCTAGGGGTGCCAATAATTGTGTCCAACATGCATTTGAGAAAAACATTTATTACATAATATTTCCCCCCATTTTAAATTTTTATTATCCAATGAAAGGTTAGATTTTTGTGAATTTTTTAAATAAAAGATCAAAAGGATTAACAATGCAGATTAATTTTCACAGCCGTCTTTGATCATATTTACCAAGGGTGCCAATATTTTTGTCCATGACGGTACATACATACATATACATATACACACACACATAAACTGTTAAATTAATTTAAACAGATAAGTTTTTTTTTTTTTTTTTTACTGTCTATGGTGTTATGATAATAGAAACAGTATTTTCAGCAAAAAAAAACATTCTTGATTAAGGTTATTTGCAGTGAACGGACAGTCATCATACACATGCTTACATCTGAAATATATACTTTACCTTTCATTAAGTGTAACAGCAAGTAACATGGATTAAGAGCATGTCAGTGAAGTCAAATTCATTTTGAAAGTGCAATAATTAAGTCTGACCTTGTGTGAACTAAGAAAAAAAAGCTAACTGAACATAAAGCACGCTAGATTTTGTGACTGATGAAGACGCCACATCAGACCTGCTCTTTCACTAAAGAGGATGACATTGCAGCAGGGTGTTTCTGCAATTAATACAAATTGTTACAGTTCTTACCGTAATTATAGGATTTAACATTCCTTCTTTATTGAGGCTAGTACACACAGTGCTGCCAATTTAGCAATTTTGTAGTTTAGCTACTTCCCCACCCTTTTTGAGACTTTTTCAAAAAGTTTAGGGACAACTTCTTGCACAAACCTTATCCAAGTTTTTATCTTGCTCACTGATCTACATTCATCCTTATATAGATCAGTGAATTTGCCATTATGTCATGTTGTGACTTTCAATTGAAAGGATTTGGAAACACGGAGTACACATCCATTAACATGCGTCTTAAATCTGAACAGACTTTTGCATGCAATTTGCACTGAGCAATGCCTTTTGTCATTTTCACTTCAACTAAATTGAGACCACAGAAATCAGGTTGTGAAAGAAGGTAAACACATGAAGTGTGCTCCCTTACTGTAATCTAGCATACAACAGGTTAAAAATGCAATGGAAGCTTGTTTCCGACACAGGATGAAAAATTAAGGTAACCTGTGACTTTTTATCTCACAATCCACTTTTTCTTGCAATTCTGAGAAAAAAAGTCTGAATTGCCAGATAAAAGTCACAATTACTATTTTTATTTTTCATTCCGTGGCAGAAAAAAAAAAGAGCAAGATATAAACTCAGAGGGAAAAAAAGTCAACACAATGCAAACTTGGGAGAGCAAGAAGAGAATTTTGATAGATATATATATATATATATATTTATAAAAAAAAAAAAAAAAAAAAAACGCAATTTTTTTCCGTGCAATTCAGACAAAACTCAGAATTGCAAATATTTTTTTATTCTGTGGCGGAAACAAGCTTCCATTTACAAACCCAAAAACGTGTAAACAAAAACAAAAATTCAGTATTTAAGTTGCATTAGAGATCAAACGCGACGATGAAGAACTGAGAACTGCATTGGGTGAAAGAAAGCAACATTTATTCATAACATTACAAGAAGTACATATTGTGGGGGTGAAAACTTTTTCCACAAAACAAAATCCTGAATTATACTTCATATCCTGATGTTTTTCCAATGTTCCTCTTCATTGCAAGTTAAAGCATACAAATGTATTGTACATTTCAGTCAAATTTGATGCAATTTTCGTAGCAGAACCTCTTTGTACTCGATAAAAACCAGAATGCATCGCTGTGGATCACCTTGGCCTTGTTATGGATGTTAGTATCTCATTGTCATTGGCAACAGTTTGGCTGACGTCATATCAAATCTGAGCACTGGTATTTACAGTTGAAGTATGAAATGTGAAAACTAAACTGTATTCAGGAATTTCAGAGAACGAGTTAATTCTAAAACGAGAGGTTAACATGAAAAAGTCGCGTCAACATTTCTGCGACCTCGGTTATGAATGAATCATGATTGTCTTGTGGGCAAAGGAAAAAAAGAGAAAGCGAAGGATGTGAACTTAAAACGAATCTGTGCTCGATGCTATAAAATGCGAGTGGTGGATAATATTAAACAGTCAAAAGGGCTGCGAGTATGGAGTAACAGCAAGGTATAAACACTCCAACGTAAAAGTACAAAGTTGAGGCGACTGGCATCGGTCGGAACAGATGTTAAAAGCTGCCGTAAAACTCTGAATGGGTCCATCGAAACCAAATTAATTCGAGCAATTTCCACACTGAGAGAGGTTACGAGAACTTCATGTCAGATTGCGTACAAATAAAACTTAGCTACTAAGAAGAGGGGGGAAAGCAACTAGTATGGGGGGGGGGGGGGGGGGGCAAAACTACAATCTATCACAACAAATAATAATGAAGGAGGGCATTCTGGAAACACACAAACACACACGCACACACACACACACCTGTCGGCGGCATAAAACCGCCCGCTCTCACTGACATCATCATCATAACAGCGCAAGACGAGCCTCTTACGGTCAGACACAAAAACAGCGAGAATCTCACCTGTCTGTGCTTCGCATAGGTGCGGCGATCTCCTTCCGCTTTCTCTGAGGCGCAACTAAAGCGATTCGGGCACAACGATAATATGACTGCGTCCTGATTGGACAGAATAGCAGTGGGAGGGGTTTACTCTGATTGACACATTTGTCTCATATCAAATCGAACAGCTTCAGATGAGCAAGTTTCACCTGATTGGACAGAATAGCAGTGGGAGGGGTTTACTGTGATTGACATTTGTCTCAGATTCAGATGATCGCGTTTCCCCTGATTGGACAGTGGGAGGAGTTTGCTTTGATTGACACATCAAATCGAACAGACCCAGATGAACGAGTTTCACCTGATTTTGACGCTCCTGACCCACAGATTCCGGTGGTTTGGATCGATTTTGAAGCCACATCTAAAACAAGCAAGCTAAATCGAGCGGTTCTACTTCACTGCTTTTATTCTAAATGAACAAAAACCATTTTAAAACAAAGAGGAAAATAAGAAAGGATAGATCCGTCGGTCCCTCGGCAAGGGACAGAACACTTAAAAGGAAAAAGAAACATCCCAAAGCCATTTCTACCCCAAATCACCTAGCGGAGAGCGGACGAGATGTGACGGGCCCTCCGTTTGACGCGGCACCTCTACCCTCCCGGACTTCAGGCGGAAAACGTTCCTCAAAGTTGAATCGTCCTTCAGAGTGTCCTAGCACCTCGGGTTGGAGACGAGAGGCGCTCCGAAACAAAACGCCACAACTCTTGCCGCAGGCGTCCGTTCTCTCAAAGATGTGCGGTGGTAGAACCTGAATGTCAGATGTCAACTTTGAGGGGAACTCTACTTTCCCGAAAATCAGCTGCTTGAAAAGCGTTTATAATTACTTTAAATACGTCACCCCCTCTCTCAGCTCGTGGAGACGACAGAGCAAGCGTGGTTTTTGCAGGTAGTTTTAAGAGAACTTCATCTTGGCTCCGTCTCTGTTGGCAGGGCAAGGCCTGAGGCTGACGTCGGCAGCCAGGCGAGAGAGAGAGGAGGCCGGGAAGGGCCCCTGCGCTCCAGGAGCCTCCTCCACGTTGCGGAGTTGCAGATCGAAGATCTCGTGTTTGGTCTCCTCCTAACACTGCGTCTCCCCTCTCCTCCCCGTCCTCAACGAATGGTGGATGTAGTCCGCCACTCACACGTTCTCTTTCGTCCTGTCCAGCTTTACTCCCTCCTGTGATTGGTTTGATTCTCTCCTGTTGCTCTCACACCATGGTGCTTCAGTTGTAACAGTGGTAAACGGGCATCCATGTTTGTTCTTTTTTTATATTTACCCATATTTAAAATGCTGATGAACTAAGCTCAGCACAGGCCTAGCTCCTGTTCCAACAACCTGTGGACACAGACAGAGAAAACCGACGGCGTTAGCAATGTGGGAACTTACACATACAGGAGTTGTTTTCCATTCATAAATAGCTTGGCCAAAGAGCAAAAATGGAACGGAATTAAAAACACAAAGATGTTACAGTAACCATAATTAGGTACTGATTTTAAAATGAGCAAAAATAGTGAGTGAGTGAAGTGACGTGTGACCCATACTCGAAATTTGTGCTCTGCATTTAACCCATCCAAGTGCACACACACAGTAGTGAACACACACACACACATATTGCTGCGGCGCCCGGGGAGCAGTTGGGGGTTCAGTGCTGTGCTCACCTCAGTCGGAGCAGTGAGGGTGGAAGAGAGCGCTAGTCATTCACTACCCCCACCTACAATCCCTGCCGGACAACCCGCAAAACACCCTGCGACTGCCCCTAAAATAGCTTTGTGTCTTCAAAATGGGCTCCATGGAAAAGAGGACAAAGAATTGATTTTTTTTATTTTGTGTTTTCAATTTTAGTTTAAGTTATAGAAATTTTGATGTTTTTCTTCCATTTTTATTAGTTTTGATTTATTATTCAATTTTATTTATTTATTTATTTTTAAATGTCTACATAGTATTTATTCATTTTTATTCATTAGCTTAAGTTTTAGTGATTTATTGCGTGTGCATACCAAAAAAAAAGAAAAGAAAGAAAGAGCACAGATGAAACTGTCTAGTCTATATAGGCAACAATTACACCAACCAGATGAGTAAATTAATGTACAGTGCTGTTAAAAAAAAAGTTTGGCATCGGTAAGATTTTTTAAAAATGTTTTTGAAAGAAGTCTCTTAAGCTCACCAGGCCGGCATTTATTTGACCACAAATACAGTAAAAACAGTAATATTGTGAAATATTTTTACAATTTAAAATAACTATTTTCTATGTCAATACATCTTAAAATGTAATTTATTTCTGTGATGCGCAGCTGTATTTTCAGCATCATTACTCCAGTCTTCAGTGTCACATGATCTTCAGAAATCATTCTAATATACTGATTTGCTGCTCATGAAACATTTCTAATTATTATCAATGTTGAAAACAGTTGTGCTGCTTCGTATTTTTGTAGAAACTGTGATGCATTTTATTTTTCAGGATTCTTTAATAAATAGAAAGTTCAAAAGAACAGCATTTGAAATAGCAATCTTTTGTAACATTCTCTTTACTGTCACTTTTGATCAGTTTAATGGACCATTACAGAATAAAAGTATTAATTTCTTTAAAAATGCATATCTGACTCAGTGTGTGTGGTCTTCAAAGATATGCGTGTGTGTCGTCTTACACTCTAGTACTGTGAGAGTCCAGTCACTCCTCCGTGTTGATATGCCCGTTCGCCCTGGTAGGTGGAATCCTGGGAAAGCGCCACGTCCATCTGGGATTTGAACTCATCACCCAGGTAGCTGTCCTGTTTCACACAAAAGACAAAAACAAGATGTAAAACTACAGAATTAACAGAACAAGGTCACCTTAACACAGTCTCAAGAGGCTTATATTTCATATAAAAGTGTGAACATCCCACACAAATGTGAGCATGTGTACCTGTGAGAGCTCAGGCTGGGACAGTCCAGGCTGGCTCATCTGTGACGGCTGGCTCATGGTGATGTAGCCCTGGGTCAGTGGACCCTGAGAGAAGGGCTGGGACACCAGGTCCTGACTGGCCTGGCTGTTCGGCATGTTGGCTTGCCCGCTGCCGTGATTACCAGTGCCACGGTTCCTCTGACGACCTCCACGAGCCCCGGTCTTACCTTTAGGAGCACCACGACCTGTAAACAAACAGAGAACCGATTAATATCGTATTCCTGATTCAGTTCTGCTTCACCTCTTGTCACTCCATCCATAGCTTCTTTCTATATCTCTTTAAAAATCATTAAAGAGGCAATACAAAGTGCTGCAACAAAAAGTAATGCTAGTCAAGATTTCTTGTTCAAAAAGCAGTAGTTTAGTGTTCTGGATTTTTCTCTCACCAGCAGCAGGTCCGTTCACCTGGCCCAGGTACCCAGGCGGAGGCATGGGCGGCATGACCAGATTGAACGGGATGGGGATGTTCATGGAGCCCATCGGGTTCGGCCCAGTCCCGATCATGCCGACCTGGTCATGGGTCTGGAAGTACATATTAGATGGACGCCCTGTAAAGACAAGACAAGCAGTGACAAATTACAATTATATATTTTTACACAAATAAGCATTTCAAAAGGCAGGTTCATCATTAAACAACAGTGTTATTTTATTATCACAGATATACTATTATATTTTTTGTTCATAGTTTGAATTAGATTATATTTAGTTTTAAATATTAAGTTTAAAATAAGTTTACGTTTTTCATATTTTATTTCAATTACTTTTTTATTTCAAGTGACTATGGTTTCTGTTTTAGTTAATGTTAACAGAATAACACTGCAATCTTTTGGCTGATGCTTAAACTAACCAATTAAATTAGTTTGTTTAAATTAGTTGTTGATCAACAAGAAAAATACCAAATAAGAATTTTATTTGTAAATAAGAAACTAAATTAGAACTAATTCACTGCAACTGCATTGTATTGAGATTGAGTGAGAAGTGGTATGCGATTGCTTTCTCACCGGTGCTGCTGCGATCATACACAGATCCAGGAATCATGGCCTCTCTCGCGTCATACATGGCGGTGCTCATGAAGCGGGCTCCCTGAAACACACATTTCCACTATTAGCAGAAGTATTTTGTGACTTGTATGTGTTTTTTTTCCTTATTTGAAAAGTCTTTGTTACCTTGATGGTAACATATTGTAATAAATGCAATTGTAATTAACCTGCTTTGCATGCACGAAAAGCATGAAAAGACTATTTCTGAGCCAGAAGTAACCCTGATTTGTGTGTGTTACTCACAGGGTTGATGGTGTTGACCAGCTTGCGAGGTTTGCTGAACTGCATGAGGCTCTCTCTCAGGTTGTTCAGTGGTCCTTCCACCAGAACCTTCTGCTCCTTGTAGTAGTTGAGCAGGTGGTTCCACAGAGGCTGCTTGGACAGAGCCTTAGGATTGCCCACAATGATCACGCCATATCTGCACACATACACACACATTTGAGCACATGACTAGAGCTATCCACCTACATTTGTTATTTATTCACACATTTTACTTAAAGGAAAACATACTGTAAATCAGGTTATTTTTTGTGTGCAAAAATACATAAAATATACAATGTACATACATAATGTTTTGCAAAAATACACATCCCCCCCAAATTCTGTTTTCCATTTAAATTTTTCTGTATTCCATTTTAATTACATTTGAATAACCATTTAAATTTAAATGAAATGAAAATTTCCTTTTATTTGTTGACACAAAAAGTGCTGCACAATAAAAGGTTTACCGTTTAAATTAAAATATGAATGAAATTTGTGATTTCTTTGTGATTTCAACAAAACATAAGAAATGTAATTGTCATAATTTCTTCAAATAAAACCAAACTTTTATTTTGGTGGGTTGAAAGGGAAGACTTTTGAGGGTTTGTGTGTATCTGTCCATAGTTTTTTAATTAAATGGTGAAATGCTGGTGAAGTGACTCTCAGAGAAGCTCTGGAGAAGTTTGTGCGTTCATGTCCTCATATAGTGAGACGACAGACGCTGAAAACACCACAAGCATCATGTGTGCTTCAGTGTGAGTACTAGATAAAACACGCAAAAATAGATCAAGTTTTTATATATTTATTTATTCTGCCAAAATTTGACACATTCTTATGCCACATTTTTATGACTGGATTCTGCCCGAGTTAAACATGCTAGTTTAAATGCATCTCTGCTATGCATACAGACACCTGAATGATACTGACAGTATAAATCACTGCACCTTACTCCAAGTCTGCTATTGTTACCTGGCTCTGGTTAGCGCCACATTGAGACGTCGTGGGTCGTTCAGGAAGCCGATGCCCTGGTGCTCGTTAGCTCTGACACAAGACAGGATGATGAAGTCCTTCTCTCTGCCCTGGAACGCATCCACGCTGGCGATCTCCACCTCCTGTAGACACACAGAGGCATCAATACATCACTGACACGCTGCTGTGATACTGGATCTCAAACAGCCATTAAAAACTTCCAGAGACAGTGAGTGTCTAGAGTACACTTCTGCAACAGAACGGCGGAAATCAGGTGTTGTTTGGACTCTGTACCTGGTATAGTTTGGTGTGCAGTGAGCCGCTGAACTGCATGTACTGCACCAGGTAAGAGCGCTGGCCCTCGTATGGTGTAATGATGCCGATCTGGTCGGGTTTGGCTCCTGCCTTCAGCAGACGGGTGGTGATCTTCTCCACATTAGCAGCCTCAGTCCTGAACACAGAGAGATGTTATCAGACCGGGCCTTTGAATGACCTTCAACTAATACTGGTAAGGAGCATTTATGAATAAGCTTATGAACTTTCAAAGGTTTCTGTTATTCCAGTAGTCTCACATTACCAGATTTTTTGACTGATGGCAGAACTGATCGACATACATATATATATATATATATATATATATATATACACACACACACACACACACATAAAAGGTCAAAAAAGTCAAGAGAAATTTATTTGTATAGTGCTTTTCACAATATACGCTGTTTCAAAGCAATTCTACAGGAAGTCATGCTGTTATGTCTATAATGCCTTAGTGCTTTACCACAGAGCAAGTTTTTGGGCTGGGTGATATGATGATATAAAACAATGATTTAAGTAATCCTCCAGATCTAGATGTAGCTGTATTATATTTATAATGTTGTCTAGCACATGTATCAGTGTCGCAGTGATTTGGGTATGGCTAAATGTTCAAAGGCAATTAAGAGATTTAAATGTTGGTCTGTTTTGCTCCATTAAGAAAATTTAATCTTTATCATTTTTTTTCTATAAGAGATTAAATGTTTTCAGTTTTGTTCACTAAGAGATTTAAATGTTTGTGGTTTTGTTCTCTATTAAGAGATTTGAATGTCTGTCTTTAATTTCAGTCAGGAGCGTCTCTGATTTCAGGCAGAATTACTGTAACGTGATGGTGTTCTTTACTGTGGTTGAAAACTACTTTTTAGGAATGAAAAAACTCAATTTTGGTGGTAACAGGTCATTTTATGTGATGTATAGAGGCATAAATCTAAAATCCTATATAACCATTGATATATGCACAGTTTTTTTTCACTACTCTGGTCCAGACTCCCAGAAACAGTATGAAGCCAACCAATCAGATTGAGTCTTGCTGTTTTGAGAAAGTATTCCGTGTACCACATGCATCAGATATTTGTGTGGAGAGTGGGATATGATGTTCAAATGTACCTGTTGAGATAAGAGGTGCCAGAGCTTGCGATCTCCTCCTGGCCCTGAGTTACATAGAAAAACATGGGCTTATCGGGCTGAGGCCACTGGAAGTCAAAGCCTTTCTTGATGCGATCGGCTGGAGAACAACAGAACATCATCATGAACATCATGTGGCTACACACAAATTTTCTCTCTATGTAACTAAATAAAACTATCTATATGAACGTAATGCAATATCAACTACATAGAACTATATGCAAAAAAAACAAAAAAAACTTGAGATGACATACCGGCAGTGACCCCGTTCTGCAGAGAGCCCTCGTAGAAGATGTTTGACGGGAACGCGCTGAGGGCCGGGTGCATGCGGTACTGCACCTGCAGACGGATGGGTCTGATGCCCAAGACAACCAGCCTCTCAAACAGAGACTGAGACAGACCTGCTTTAGCCGCCTTCTTGCACATGACCACAGGACCCAGCTGACAGTGGTCACCCACGAGAATCAGCTGTCAAACAGAAGCGACAGTACAGTTACTAAACAGAAAATGTACACGTTCCTACTTTTAATCTCTATAATCACTTCCTTTAATGTGGCAAAGTAGAAAAACACTGTAGTTTAGATATATTTTTACTTTTTAGTAAGTTGCTTTTCGAATGCAGAAAATATTGGTTATAAATGCAAGGGTGAGTAAAAAATGTTTTATCTCGTTGGTTGCAGTTTTTATCTCCTCATTTTCAACTTTAATCCAGTTTATGCTTGTTAGGAAAGTAATGAATGTCAAGTTTATTCGTATACATTTCCTATAAGCTGGTAATTCCTTTAGGCTTGGTGTTTATAGTAAATGTTTTTTATAATGAATATTTATACTTACATTTTTAATTCTTGTTTTGTATACAATTAAAAACAATGTTATTTATAGAGATATTATAGTTTTTAGTAATATTCTGAATTAGTTTTTGTTCTTCATTTTAACTGTAGTTAAAGTTTTAGTATGTTTGTTTTTGTCATTATTGTTACTCTTTTAAATTGTCAATATTTGAACTCATTATATTCAGGACAGAAACAGCACTCGTGTCATATTGCTCTCGCTGCTCGTGTGATATCGCTTATGTGATGTAAATTTGAGACAGAAACTCAGGAGCATTTTTGCCCCAATATCTTGAATTTTAGGGCATAACTGCATTTATGGAGTTGTTGCCCTGCATCATATTTTTTCATAACTTATACACATTTTATTATCAGTAGTTCATATTATTTCTGAATGTATAAATAAAATACGACTTGTACACAAATTCAACTTTTTTTTTTCTCAATGCAATATTGACCCAGTGTGACATGTATTCAAGTGACCCGTTTTCCAGAAAATACAGTATATTTGGATTATGTAAAGTCTGTGTGCTAACATACACATTGTGAAAATTTGCCTGTCACCTACCTGTTTGGCCCCGAGCACCACTGGCACCATGCACTCGGGCTCCGTGGCCTGTGTGCTCTCATCGATGAGGATGGAGCGGAACTGCATCTTAGCCAGGCGAGGGTCACCCGCACCCACACATGTGCAGCAGATCACATCTGCATTCTGAGAAACAGAGAGGATGTTTACAGGCCTATGTCAAGGGTGGGCTGATGGACCATTCGTACAAAGAAAAAAATTCAGCTTTTTTCATAGAACATTGTGTGTGCGTGCTAATTGCAGGGGAAAAACGCACCACACAAAAACATGCCCCATTTCCTTTGCCAAAGAAAACGGCTTAAGCATTATTGTGCGCTACCGCCTGCAGCGTTTATATAAATAAATGCACTGAGAATGCACTAGAAAAGCTTGACAATCCTGTGTAATTCCAGCATTTGGTGTCGATCAGTGTTTTAAAGTGAAGTCAGACAAGTACCATGAGCAGCTCTCTCTCAGCGGTTCGTTTGAGAGCTCGGTAACGTTTCTCGTCAGAAGACGACAGCTCGCCAGTTTCGTCCTTCAGCTGCTGCAGTTTTTGCAACTCTGGCATGCTGCAAAAAAGACAGACACAAATCAGTCCTCATAAGATCTCGGCCACGCTGCCAAGCATTCGAAATGATATAGTCATTGCTAGATTAAGGTTAAAAAAAAAAATCTCAACCTTAAATCTGAGTGACAATAAAAGGGAAGCCAACCTCAGCAGACCATTCATAACACAAACAGTGAGCATTAAGAACAGAAATGCACCTGTCCATGTTGCGGATCTGATTGTGCAGAGCCAGGAAAGACACAGGTGAATCGATGGCCTCACGACTCTTAGCGCACAGACGAACCACCTTCAGCCCCGTCTGATGGATCTTCTCTGTTAGCTGGTCCACTGCGATGTTACTCGGAGCACAAACCAGCACCGGACTAAACCATGAACCAGACACAAAGCAAAAACTCAGTTGATATTATAGGGCCATATTTCTCCCAAATTCATTTTTCTCTTTACATCTTCCTAGATTCGGTTTTTTCCTATATCATTTTTTTTTTTGTAAAAAGTTAATTTTGGATCCGTTTTAATGATAAAATTAAATTTTACAAATCAAAAAGCATGTGTAACTACTGAAATCATAACATGTATACAATTTAACAGCAATTTATTACATTTTCAATAAAAATGTAATTTTTATGGTCTTACGAAAATAGTTAATTAGTTACAAAATACATTTCCTCAAATTCTGTTTATTTAACAAATGCAATTTGTTCAATAGAAAAAATGTCTTTGTTTTTATTTATGATTTAATTCAGACTTATCAAAACCATTAATAATCAAACAAAAGCATAAAACATTAACTAATCTAATTAATTCAATCAAATCAAATTAACATTTAGCAAGTAAAGTGCTGCACAACAGCACTAGGATGTTTATGGTTTAAATTAAAGCATGCAACAAAAACTGTGATAATCCTTAAAAAAAAAAAAAAAATCGTATTAATACAGGTAATATTAATGTCACAATTTTTTCAACCTAATTTTTACCACAAACATCACTTCGTGTTTAAATAGTAGTCTTTTTCTGATTAAGTGTACAGCTCTACTTTTGATTTACTCATTTAAAATTTGCCAAATTCCATGATATTCTGTGTTATACTGGTAATTCCACGTTTATGACTGGATTATGTGATTCACATTGTGGAAATCATAGGACCCTAATATTACAGAAATTTTAAAATGATATATGATATGAAATCTTCAATATAGTAGCCTAGTAAATAAATGAACTAACTTTATTTCATGTGGAAATTGTAAAATGCACTGGAAATTCAGTGAGGCATCTAACACTGTCATAAGGGAACATGTCTCACCCATTGCCCTGTCTGGCCAGATGGTAGACAATGGTGGCAGAGGTGACAGTCTTGCCGGTTCCTGGAGGCCCCTGGATCAGACTGAGGGGTCGCTGCAGCACCGTCTTCACAGCATAAACCTACATCGTTCCAAAACACCTTGAGTCTTAGAAACCTGAAGAGGAAGGGCTGAATCAGAGGAAGGGGGCTTTAGACAGCCCTGTACCTGAGAGTGGTTGAGGTCTGGCAGGCCCTGTGCAGTGAAGCGTTTGGGAAGCTGGCATTTGATGATAACGTCCTCCACCTCGTGACCCAGCAGCTTGTGATAGATGTAGCCGGACACAGAGGTCTCGTCCACGGCAAACGTCTTCAGAGCGCTCTGCATGCTACATTAGACAAAGAAAAAGTTGAATTTGTGTCCACCAGGTTCAGAGATTATTAGACAATTTCACGTAATTAGTTCATCTGAAAATTATAATTGGTGATTTTAAAATTTATTTCAGCTTGTTTCAGCATTTCTTTTTTATTTAGTCTAACTTGAAGTACTAAATAAAATTTAAATGAATAAAAACCACACAGACATTTAAAAAACTACAAAAAAAATAAAATGTTTATAAATTAGAAATTAAAAAACAAATCCCGCACACTTTCTATGCAAAAAGTATCAAAACATTTATTAACAACGACGTTTCGGTCGCATGACCTTCATCAGAAATTCTTTCAAATATGACAGTCACAAAGCAAGCCACGTTTAAAAACAGACCCATGACCAATCTCTGTAAAGAACCAGTGATCAGTAACAACCCTCAATAGGTACATCATCAACTCAAAAAAAAAAAAAAACCATATACATATGCACATAAACATCATGTACATACACACTAACACACATATCAGGCCCAGATTACATTATAACATCACATTAAATAGAGCTTCATCATTCATACCATTAGGTGATAATGTCTGAAGGGTAAAGATCCAGAACAGCTCACGTTGCTGTAAAAACAATTCAATATCGCCACATCTAGGTGGCACATTAACCCTTTCAATACCACAAAAACATAACGTAGAAACATCGTGATTCAGGGCATGAAAATGGGCTGCAACTGGATAGTTCACATCTTTTCTCCTAATAGAACTCTTGTGTTCACTAATTCTTTAAGTTGACGTGATGTTTTTCCAACATAACCTAAACCATGAGGACAACGAATCAAATAAACAACATGCGTAGAAACACAGGTAATAACAGAATTCATTCTAGATTTTTTACCGGTTCTTGGATGACAAAAGAAAGAAGTTTTTGATGTATTATTGCATTGAGCACAATTACCACACCGATAATTACCATTTGGTATCGGGGTAAGTAATCTCTGAGTAGAATCAGGAGTATCTGTCTGAAAACGAGCATGTACCAAACAATCTTTTACATTTTTGGAACGTTTGTAAACAATCAAAGGTGGATGTTGAAAAATGGTACCCAACTCCGGGTCAGAGGACAACAAATACCAATATTTCTTAAAAATCGATCGATTATGGGCTACTTTGAACATCGTTATGTATTTGATGCTCAAAAAAATCCTTTTTGTTCACGTATGGTTAAACGGTATTGGTGATATATTTTGTATTTTTTGGGAGATAAAAATGAAGTTGAAGAGTTTGTGGATTCTTAATAACTTTGAGGAAGACTTGGAATTCACCTTGGAGTGTAACTCGTTGAGAGTGCATTTCTTAGATATGTGGGTCCAAAGAAATGATGATAAATTGATAACGACTCTGTACACCAAGGACACGGATCGTAATACTTTATTACTTGCAACCAGTTTTCATCTGACTTCTTTAAAAAAGGGACTTCCCAAGAGCCAATTTTATAGATTGAGGAGGATTTGTTAATCTGATGAAGACTTTATTGAAAAATCGAAAATCATGAAAAATAAGTTTTTAGATAGGGGTTACCCTTCAGAATGGATTGAAGAAGTGTTTAATAGTGCTTTTCAAAAGTTGCGTTCTGAGTAAAAGTAAAAAGTAAAAAAAGATTTTACTTTTATTACAACGCATTCAACTAAGTCTTATTTGATGAGATCGATTTTTAAGAAATATTGGTATTTGTTGTCCTCTGACCCGGAGTTGGGTACCATTTTTCAACATCCAACTTTGATTGTTTACAAACGTTCCAAAAATGTAAAAGATTGTTTGGTACATGCTCGTTTTCAGACAGATACTCCTGATTCTACTCAGAGATTACTTAGCCTGACACCAAATGGTAATTATCGGTGTGGTAATTGTGCTCAATGCAATAATACATCAAAAACTTCTTTCTTTGTCATCCAAGAACTGGTAAAAAATCTAGAATTAATTCTGTTATTACCTGTGTTTCTACGCATGCTGTTTATTTGATTCGTTGTCTTCGTGGTTTAGGTTATGTTGGAAAAACATCACGTCAACTTAAAGAATTAGTGAACACAAGAGTTCTATTAGGAGAAAAGTTGCAGCCCATTTTCATGCCCTGAATCACAATGTTTCTACGTTATGTTTTTGTGGTATTGAAAGGGTTAATGTGCCACCTATATGTGGCGATATTGAATTGTTTTTACAGCAACGTGAGCTGTTTTGGATCTTTACCCTTCAGACATTATCACCTAATGGTATGAATGATGAAGCTCTATTTAATGTGATGTTATAATGTAATCTGGGCCTGATATGTGTGTTAGTGTGTATGTACAGGATGTTTATGTGCATATGTTTTTTTTGAGTTGATGATGTACCTATTGAGGGTTGTTACTGATCAATGGATCTTTACAGAGATTGGTCGTGGGTCTGTTTTTAAATGTGGTTTGCTTTGTGACTGTCATGTTTGAAAGAATTCCTGATGAAGGTCATGCGACCGAAACGTCATTGTTAATAAATATTTTGATACTTTTTGCATAGATAGTGTACGGGATTTGTTTTTTAGTTTTTGACCTGGCTGGTCTTTGTTTCCAACGCACCTATTTATTGCCGTCAGGTGTGCGGAGGTTAATTGTCAAATAAATTAGAAATTAAAATGGAAAATATAAAACTAAATACTAATTTAAAATATCAATTAAAAACAACAAAAATCTCATGACACCAAGATGGATGACTCCATGGATATAGCAAGAATATTCTTCATGATTTTATTCAGTCAACAAAAAAAGTAATTCAATTTTGGATTAACATGATGGCAAGTAAATGAAAGCAATTTTCATTTTTGGGGTGAAAAAGATACAAAATAAAATATATTACATCATTCTAAGTAAATATCATTTTTATTTAGAACTTTAGCACAAAAATAACTAAAACTCTAAAATTACTAAAAACTAATAAAAACTGTATATAATTCAACATAATCACGATTTTATAAAATATAATATATGTATATATATATATATATATATATGTGTGTGTGTGTGTGTGTATATGTGTGTGTATATATATATATATATATATATATATATATATATATAAAATTTAATGATAATAATTTAATGGACTAGTGAAAGTGTATAAGTGATAGTAGGACTAACCGGTCAAAAGATGTCGACTTCCAGACAAAGTCCACCTGGAAGTTATGCGGCACCTCCACAGGTGCACCAGCACTGCTGCGCAGCTCGATGGCGATTTCATCTCCATAATCTGAGAGGATCTCAGTTAAGGAATCAATCGTATAATATATAAGACACTTAAATACTCATACATCAAAACAACACTGTAAGAATGCACTACTGACTTTCTGCTGATATAAAGAGTGCCTACAAAGCTCATAGTCACGATGCAAGTGTGTTGTCTGAGTTTTGCTCTGCAGAGGTTGCAATTATGTTGCTATGCAGTTGCTAGGGTGTTCTGGGTGGTTGCTTGTCAAGTCATTAATCCCAAGGATAAGCAATGCACGCCTAAGCACATTATCAAGACAAAATAATAGCTGTCATTGTGTGACAACAGCAACTTTGATCTTTGCTGATAGGATACTGTCCGGGACTTTGATGACGTGTCCGATCCCTTTCCACAGCGGAGCCAAGTCTCCCTTATACCGCAGACAGATCTCGTCTCCCTGCATCAGTCGCATGTCTGATAAACATCCCACAGAGACAAAACACTTTCAGATAGACATTTTGCGGATTTCTGCTCTAATAACAATTATAGAGCTATATATCCATCACATACACAGTACAGCACCACAAACACACATGCACACACACGCGCGCGCGCACACTCAGGTCCGTGCACACATCGATGAGGGATGCATGGGACACGGTGTTAGGGATGGGATGGATATGAACCACTGGTAGACACAGAAGATGTTGAAAGTAAATATTACCACCTGAATCCGTCTTGGGCAGAGTGAAATAAGCTATCCGCTTTTTATTCAGTCCCAAATCCCACCTCACTGTTATATTGTCTTGAGTCTGAAGTGAAAAGACAGGACAGAAGCAAGCAGAATAAATATCAAATGTCTGACACATTAAATCTGATTCTGTATTTGGACTTTGCAACTATAAACAACCTTTCTAAGAGAAAAGAAACTCATGTACAAGGAAAGATCAATCAAAGATACATCTAACTAGATTAATTACATAGAATTTAAAATTAAAATAAAGAAATGGAGCTGAACAATTAATTGAAATAAAACAGGAATCACAATATAATTTATTAAATATACTTTTAGCAATGAAATGTCATCTCATAGGATAATGATATCACAGTTCAAATTGCAATCACAATATGATAAATTAATTGCACCAGAATTTTGGCAGTGTTTTAAAATGAAAAATCACTTTTTGCTTGCAAAAAAATGTGCAATAGTCGTGTTCAGAAATTAAAATCCCATCCATTCTGTACTAGCTATAAGTCAGTGTGATTTTAGCTTCATTTTTATGAAATCATATTTAAATGACAAATTCCTGTTGAAGAACAACACTACCCATAATCCTTAACAAAAATCCTCCAATCACAGTCGTGGCTGTTACCGTAGCCTAACAGTGACTATTCACTGTGAATAACTGAGTAAGTACTTGAATAGTTTGTAACAAGCCTCCAATACATCATATCTTATACTTGGTGATAGTTTTATATTGCAGTACTATTGTGGACGCCAGATGCATTTGATTTTAGTTGGTTTGAATCAAATGTTGTAAAGCTGAGATTTATTTCAGAGCTGGTTGGTCTGGTTCATGGCTGAACTATTTATTGATTTTTTTTTTACCTATCAAGAAAATGAATGGGAAAAGCTCTTTCACTTTTGAATAAGTGAACGGCCCCTATTGCACTCCATAGTTCAAGCAGAAAGGTAACCAAAAAAATAATAATTACCAACGCAACCATCATCATCTCAGTACTATTGCATCATTTTTCACTAGCTTAACCACAGGAACAACTGAAGAGCAGGAAGGTTTTCATACTTGGGACTCTTTAAGTTTCTTGTCATAGTCAGCCTCTAGTTTGACCAGCGGCCCAAAGATATTCTGGTACTGATATGCATCTTCGTATCGCAGCAGAACGTGCTGAGGTTCCTCGTCCACTCCAGGTTTCTCCAAATCTTCCAGGGTCGCTGTCGGGTTTTCCTGCAAACATGACAGAACGTACAGTCATACAACAATAGGATGCTCAAAACGGCATTCTTATTCGTAAGAAAGCAGTAAATCAGAGTACCTTCCAGAGCTCCTCAAGTTTATTGATCTGCTGTGCTGTGATCTGACGGGCCCTCAGCTGCTCCTGCTCAGACGGGATCTTCACCAGCCAGGACAGGAAGCAGCGGTCCTGAATGAGGGGCTGCCACTGAGAGCTGTCCCAATTAATGTCCTTCAGACTGCTCTGACTGGCACACGGCTGCCTAAACACACAAACAAACACAAACCCATGAGACGGAGGCAGTGCACACGCTTGATAAGCAATGGTTGACAGCTTCTGATAAAACCAGCACCAGATTAAAAAAAAAAAATTGATTGTTGTGGTTTCACAGCTTCAAGTGGTGCGATTAAATTTACACTAAACATTTAAAACAAAATATTAAGAAATAATTTTTTTTTTTTTTTTTTTAAATCATCCAGTCTTCTGGAAAAATGGAGGAAATGGGTTGAATTTGTATCAAAAAGAAGGTCTGATTTTGTTGCTATATATAAATAAGAGGAGATTAATACATAGAGTAATGACTTCAATGAAAGTCGTTTTAGTTTATTTTGAATGAAATTTAATTAGGCCTACATCTCCCTGGATGTAGAGTTACCCTTTCTACCTTTTTTATTTATCTAATATAAAATACTTTATGATATGGATAATTATGATTATTATTATATTATTACAATTATTATATATATTTATCTGTATACATTTTTGTTTACTTTTTTTGTAAAAGAAAAAAACACAGGCAATTGTTCTTGTGTTCATATTGTAAAAGATACTTTATGATTGCATTGAGTACTACATGTAAATTGAAATATGGTATATGTTTGTACACCTATGACTGCTCGAATTTAATATAAAATAAAATTAATTCAGTCAACATGAGAGGTAAACTCCTGGGGGGAAAAAATCATGATTGTATGCATTGATTTAATCTATGCATTTATTATTACAATGAAATAAGAATATTTTTTTTATTTTTTTTTATATATTTATAAAAATTACATAAAACATTTACGCATTTATCTATAAATATGCAATCATAAACACATTAAAAGCAATTATGCTAGAACACAAGGTACATAAAGTACAGACCTGGTTTCTTACACGCCCAGTTTCATTGTGTAAAAATGAAAATCCATGGGACTTTCCCATTTCACATTTTCAGTAAGCATGTACCATCACAGATGCAAAAAAATCTCTTAAATCAATCTTTTAAATACAGATTGTGTCATACTCAAACAATAAAGATGAAATCTAGCTGGTAGAAAAGCATATTTAAAATTTTGTGTTATTACTAAAACCAATGACTAAATCTCCCTTTATTTACTGATGCCTAAAAGACATCAGATCTGGGTCAACCTAATGAAAATAAACTTTTCCCAGAATTACTGAATTTAAGTTTGTGAGTCAGAATGAAATGCTTTGCACATGTTTCACCTGCACAGAAGCACCACAACAGAGTCTGCTTTAGCCGGGATGAAGCCGAGCAGGAAGACATTACGGCAGCCGCAGTTATAGCACTCCAGAACCGTCTCTCCCAGCGGTCCGTCCTTATGCAGCGTCACCTCCTTACATTTGGCCCTCACCAAGTGGTTCACAATATGACTGAGAAAACAAATGTGACAAAAGTCATCATTTTAAGTTTTAACAATGCTTTGGTTAACCAAATTGATGGACTGGTGGACTCACCTGCCAGAGGTGTTACCGCGGCCGTTGCAGAACCATTTCTTGCTGGTGTTGCAATAGACCACACATGCTGGATCATGGATGCCACAGTAGCTGCAAACATACGAAACAAATACCAGCCCACAAAATGATAATAGTTACATTCAATATCATTCAAAATTTGGAGTTAGTATGATTTATTAAATGTTTCCTAGTCTTTTCTGCTAACCAAGGATGAATACATATTTGAATACAAATACAGTAAATGCAGTAATATAGTGAAATATAATTTTTTAGGAATCTTTGATGAACAGAAAGTTCAAAATATTTGATATTAATCAGATATGCGACCCTGGAGCACAAAACCAGTCTTGAGTCGCTGGGGTATATTTGAAGCAATAGCCAAAAATACATTGTATGGGTCAAAATTATTGATTTTTCTTTTAAGCCAAAAATCATTAGGATATTAAGTAAAGATCATGTTCCATGAAGATATTTTGTAAATTTACTACTGTAAATATATCAAAACGTCATTTTTGATTAGTAATATGCATTGCTAAGATCTTCATTTAGACAACTTTAAAGGTGATTTTCTCAATATTTACATTTTTTTGCACCCTCAGATTCCAGATTTTCAAATAGTTGTATCTCAGCCAAATATTATCCTATCCTAACAAACCATACATCAATTATTCAGCTTTCAGGTGATGTATAAATCTCATTTTTGACAAATTGACACTTAAGACTGGTTTTGTGGTCCAGGGTCACATATATTCAAATGTAATATTTGAAATCCAAATATATATGCAAATATTTGAAATAGGAATCTTTTGTAACATTATAAAAGTATGTACCGTCACGTTTGATCAATTTAATGCACTCTCATGGAATAAAAATATTAATTTCTTTAAAATAAAAATCTTACCAACTCAAACGTTTGATAGGTAGTGTATGTACAAACAAATTATGAATGTTTAAAAAAAAGTAAAGTTGAAACTGGGAAAATTTGGTGAAAATAATGATAATGTCAAGTCTGAAAATATACACTTCCCTTTACACAGTCATATAAATCATAACCTAAAATCTTGCTAATAAAGAACTACTTCAAATACAAAAGACCTACGTCAAGCATAATGTACAATCAGAGGGGTCATGACACCTTTTACATGAATAAGTTGCCCAGGACAACTGACATTTATTCAGCACAGTGTCATTACGCAAAGAACACTGTGAGTGACCCACCAGAGGCAAGCATTTCAGAGAATTGTGCATTATTTTATCTCTCTCACACTGTACCTGCAGGCGTGCACCGGCAGATCTTTTGTGTAGTAAGTATCTTCCTCATCCTCCTCAAAGTTCAGCTCGGCCAGAAGTTGGCTGGTTTTCACCACTGCATCCTCTCCATTGGGCAGAACGCCATCAGGCCCATTCACCTAAACACAAAACATTTCACCTTAACACCACCATTTCTACAAAAACAAATCTCAAATTATACAAGCGTGAAAACAGGAGATTCAATCCAGTGCACATTTCACCCTCAAATCACACACATCTGCAACTCACACCAGCAGAAACGCAGTTAAATCAAGTACAAATGCACACCTGATTTACTAAAACAACCTGACTTACTCAGTTACGTATATACTTAACAAGAGTCTGAAAACACATGTTGGAGAGCTGCAGCTAATGCACAAAAACCAGATAACACACACTTTATTATAAAAGCAAGCATAACAATTTAACTAAATAATTTCCATTTAAACACACCAAAACACCTGCAATTACCATACAAAAGAAACTCCTCTTATCAAACATGCTCTTAAAAAACAGGTGTAGTTCAATAAACTCCTTCTGAAACACATAAATGTGAAATCATAAACCTGTGACATAAACAATATAACACCTGTCAAAAATCAAATAAGATGCATGTTATTATAACACCAAAATAGTTAATAAATCTCTCACACACCACTGCATCACATCATTATATCAATATAGTAAACAAAAACACACCTGTCAGCTGCAGCTAACACATCTCTGAGAAAAAGCTGTTATAACATGCTGTTTAATATTATAAGAAAATTAGTTTATTATTAACACCAATGTAGTTCACAAAAGTCCCTCTGAAAGTAAGCAAATACACCTGAGATCTGTAGCTAACCAACCAAAACAAACAACATAAGAGCTATTACATGTAGTTTAATTTATAAGCTAATGAAATTTGTTAAAACACTAACGTAGTTCACAAAAGTCCTTTTGAAAGTAAGCAAATACACTTGAGATCTGCAGCTAACCAACCAAAACAAGCTATTTGACGTAACACATCCATCATCAATCATAACATTAGAGCTAGTGTATTTATTAGCACATTAAATTGAACAAAACACTGACGTAGTTCACAAAAGTCCCTCTGAAAGTACGCAAATACACCTGAGATCTGCAGCTAACCAACCAAAACAAGCTATTTGACGTAAAGTATTTTACCATCGATAGCAACCTAAGAGCTATTATATGTCATTTAATTTATTAGCAAATTAAATTTGTATTTGTACACTACTGTAGTTCACAAAAGTCCCTCTGACAACTCTCTCTCTCTCTCTCTCTCTCTCTCTCTCTCTCTCTCTTCTGGCGGCCTGCTGTCGTTGCTAACGCTACCGCGCGGCTAACGCTTGCTAGCTCGCCATATTTGGACTCAAACGCGTTAAGGGCCGCCTGACAGAACGCTCGATTGTGTGTTTTGTGTGTTTATACCTGGTTGTCGAGTTGACTCTGGGTCTGGCCCTGAGTTTGGGTCTGGCTGGGCAGCGTGAAGTCGGTGAACTCGAACTCGGAGCCCTGCGTGTCGGCCCCGAGCAGCTCCGCTTCCTCCGTGTCCAGGAAGGTGAGCGTCTGCGAGCTCGGCCCGTACGCCTCCACACTCATCTTTTTCTGGCTTTGCTGGCCGCCTTTTCACAGAAAACACCGAATAATCCCTCAGCGGTGCGGGGAAACGAGCGACCGAAGCGCGTCGGGCGACGTTTGTTTTGGTTCGAAAGGAAGAGAAGGAAACGGCGCGCGACGGGCTCGTGCAGAAATGAAAGCAAACGATTCCGGAGAAGACTCGACTCCCACTCGAGCGCGCCGACGTCACGAGCGAGAGAACCGACGTAGAGCGCACAAACGCGATGACGTCTACACACGTTCGCTGTTTTGCAGGAAAAGGGCTGTTTTGTTTTGTAAATATATTGCTGTCAGGAAAATACAGACAATTATAGAGCTTCTATTAATGGCACATTTTTTTTTAAAAAAATAGAGGTTTAGCTTTTCTGAGATATTATATGAATTTTATGAAAGAGATTTGGCCCAAGTAAGCCGACTTTGGTTTTGCAAAAATAAAAATAAAAACAATATGTGACCCTGCAGCACAAAAGCAGTCATAAGTAGCACAGGTATATTTGTAGCAATAGCCAAAAATACATTTTATAGGTAAAAAAAATTGATTGATTTTTCTTTTATGCCAAAAATCATTAGGATATTAAAATAAAGATAATGTTCCATGAAGATATTTTGTCAATTTCCTACTGTAAATATATTAAAACTTAATTTTTGATTAGTAATATGCATTGCTAAGTACTTAATTTGGACAACTTGGATGATTTTCTCGATATATATATATATATATATATATATATATATATATATATATATTTTTTTTTTTTTTTTTTTTTTTTCAGATTCCATGGGCCTGTATCATGATGTTGGCTGAACAAACTCAGGGTCACAGGATTAGTTTTGAGTTGACAAAACCAAACCAGTCCAATCCGGCTTTGTTGGTACCATCACGCTGATCATCAGCTTTCTCTGTCATCTCAGGCTTGATCCTGAGTTAATGAAGGCGTGCACTTGAAAGTGTGACATCAGTAATGAGCAGCCAATCACATGCCTTAAAACTATGATTCAATTCTTCACAAAAAAAAGTTGATCTAACTAAAAAAAAAATAAGTCAATCTATCACAATCAACTTTTTTGGTTAACTCAACAAGCAACCGACAACTTTAGTTCATCTACGGAGTGTTAAAAGATCTGTTAGATGAAACACAGATGTTTTAGCATTTAGCAGAGCTGAAGTCTTTTTCAATCCTCGTTTTAGTTCTTAAATTTATGTTTATTTTCAAAGCCTTCTACATATTTCAAGTAGTACTTGCCTCTTAAAACTAAAGGCAAACATTTATGTCAACAGACAAATTTATTAAGTAAGTAGCAATGAGATGCACATATACAGTGCCTCAGCACACGATTCTCATCCAGGGTGAGGATCAACACATTTTAAATCAGTAAAAATATGAACTCTGATCCACATGAGAGCTGACTGACAGTGACAGCAGCAGCAGCAACATGTATTAAGCCAGTAAAATTTAAAACAATGATAATATTTTAATAATAATGAACATAAAATGTTTCCAAGCTGCAATGCATGCTGGGAACCTGTGCAGTGTTTGTTCAGATGACTCAGTTTGAAAAGTTGGGAGAACATTTGGATATTTTGTGAACATGTTTAGAGTATTTTTGTAGTTTATAGAGTTAATATAATATTTATAGCAAAGCTAAGCTCACATGTAGTCATGTTTAAAGCTATTGATTCAAAAATGATTTATATTATCTATATGTTTACATTGATTTTAAATAAAAGCTTAATAATTTTTATTAAATTAAGCTGGTTTGTGTAATGGATTAAGGGTATAATAATTATATAAATAATATGAAATAATTATAATACAGATGATTTTATCTTTAAAAAAATGTTTAACTATGTAGTGTCCTTTAATTTGGAGCAAGAGAAACTGGAGGAGTGGCTTTATTGCAACAGAGACGTGACACTTAGCTCGAAGCTGATTGGTCAGATTTCAGTTTGAGATCTCTAAACCAGAACATAACCTTCCCCGGAGCAGGGGCCTGTGCCATGATGGTAGATGAACTAATTCAGAGTTAGGCTTAGTTTCAAATGGACAAAACCAAACCACTCCAACCCGGCTTTGTTGGTACCATGCTGCTGATCATCATCAACTTTCTTTGTCAACTCAAGCTTTAATCCTGAGTTTGTGGAGCATGTGTGCATGAATGTGTGACATCACTGGTGAACAGCCAATCACGAGCCTTTGCTAAAGCTTAAGCGTTTGAACAATATGATGAATTTAAATGCAATTACAATGAAAAAAGTACTTGTTCATGAAAGAGGACAAATAAAAGAAATTATCTCGCTTCATAAGTGCAGTCACAAGTGAGACTTAAGTTAGTTTATATAGTTGGAAATATTCAGCGATAGAGACTCGAACATGTGAGGTCACAGTCATTTTTAAAGCGTTATCTATTGATTCTACAGCGTATTTATAATATATACGATTAGTTTAACAGTTATGATTTATAATAACTGTTAAACTAAAATTGCTTGTGTGTAATGGATTAATAATAATATAAATCATAAGTCTATAAACCATATAAAATAACTCAGACCAGACAATTTTTTTTTTTTTTTAGTACTAGTGACCTTTAATTTGGAGCAAGAGAAACTGGGGGAGTGACTTTTTTTGTGCCAGACATGTGCTTCATGGTACAGGCCACAGATTTTCAAATGTTTGTTTCTCAGTCAAATATTGTCCTATCCTCTCAAACCATACATCAAAGGAAAGCTTATTTATTGTATGGAAAGCTTTGGAAAAGCAATGCAAAGCTTTCATATGATGCATAAATCTTAATGTCAAAAAACTGACCCTTATGACTGGTTTTGTGGTTCAAGCACACGTATAATATAGGCTACTGTGCGCTAAAGTGACATGATCCACTCCGTCTAAAAGTGTTGTATCATTATAACTGCATTCTCTAATTCGTTAAGTTTTCAAGACCTCATTTATGTTTATAGAATATGTGTAATTTTTATATATCTGACTTTAATGCACAGCAAATGGTGAATAAACACAGTGAAAAACATGAAATATTATGACCTCTTACTGCGTCTGAAGATACAGATTTTCATTGTACACACATAGAAGATTATTAATATATTAATAATATGATGTGCTGATAATAAAATGGCTAATGCAACTTTACTCAAAATTTAAAACTTTAATCTAGTGATCTCATACTTTTGCGTATTACTGTAAATTATTAGATAATTTGTCTTATAGTTATATATATTATAAATAATTAACTAGAAATATTATTTGTATCATATTTCATTATGAATGTGTGTGTATACATACGTATATATATATATATATATATATATAATTTTAATTTATACATTTTGGAATAAATAAACTTGAATAAGGCAGAAATCGTTTATTGAGAGATACAATTTGTAAAAAATTTTGTGGCAGATAAGGAAACAACATAAAGAGGAAGAACAACAGTGTCCAATGCATACGTACTAATCACCACTGTAATAGATGTCAGAACCTTTAATACAATAAAATGGATCCATGGAAACAAAGAAATGCTGAAGATAACAGTGTTTTAGGCAACATTAAAAAGAATTAAGATTCACAGCATAATCAGTTTGGTCCACTGTGTTTGTGATCGATAACAAATTCCAGTAAAAACCGTAGAAAAACAAGCTAAAGAAAATTAAAACCAAGTCATATGCAATTCAAATGACATTTTATAATATCACATAATGGACTGAGAAATTATGGTCTAATATAATATAATATCCAGCATTTTGCAAAGAGTATGAAAGAAAAGAGAAAATCTTGAAAACGTTCACTGAGAGAAGACAACATCACCCTTACTATCATCACACGATTTCACATTTCATATAATTAACAAAAATAAAAAACCATACTGTTGTTGTCTTAACAATGCTGATAGAATTAGACCTTGAATTACTCAAAAGGCATCGGGTTCAGGCGTCTTATGTGGGACCCTGTACATAAATGGCTTCAAATGAGGAAAAACATATTTCAGTTTGATGCTTATATCCCAAAGCCTGTGTACTCACATTGGCACTTTAATAACCAGATAGACGTGGTTATTATCTTTTTTTTAATCACTGTCCAGCGGGCAGATCATAGCTTTTATTTTGTCATAATTTTAGGTCTCCTCTACAATATCACCTTTTGCACCTGCTCTTCAGTCTGAGACTAAATAAACTGTAATAATACTTGCTTTCTGTCCAATGTGTGTTTGGGGTATAATTGAAAGCTGCAGATGATGAAGTCATATTTGAAACAGTATTATCTTACTATCATTAACATACTATTTTAATTTAACTTTATTTTAGTTAAAGTTTTTTTTAGATGTTTTATTTTTCATTTTTTATATATTCTTTAATGCCCATATAGTTTTTGTTTTTATATTTTCAGTTTTTTTTTTTTTTACTTTAGTCAAAATTTCAGTAATTTAGTTTTTATTAATATTTCTAATTAGTTTTAATTTTAATATTTTGTCCATTTTCATTTTGTTAGAAATTTTGCCATTTTCATATATATATATATATATATAATATGTCAATAGTTTTTAATAGTTTGAATGAGTTTTAATTGTATTATTGTCATTTTCATTTTAGTTAGTTTTAGTAATTTAGCCAATTTTAGCCATTTTCAATTTTTTTTTTTAAAAATATGACAATATAGTTTTTAATACTTTTAATAAGTTTTGATTTTATTATTTTTTCCATTTCCATTTTTATTTTAAACTAATAATTTAGTTGTGTATTTGTATATGTCTATATATTTTTGATGAATTTGTATTACAGTTTTAGTTATTTTACTACAAGTTAAACTAAGTGAAAATTAAAAATTACTAGATGGATATATCTTACTATTATTTTTATTATTATTTTCCCCCCCAGTTAACGTTTATTTCATTTATTATTTCAGTAACAAAATGTTTAATTCGTTTAAATTTTAGTTTTGTTTGTATTTAATGCCATTCCAGCTTCTATATGACTATTTTCATGGTGAGAAAAATGTATCATTCAATTTTAGTTAATTATATTATTAATAGCCCTGATTTAAATGACTTTATACTACAGACATACTTAATCTGGTGAATAATGATTTTAGAAATTCTGCCTTAACTGTTTAAGAAAAAAATCATTTTTGAACTACGGTTTAAAGTTTGTTTTCGTAGTGTTTTCACATTAGAACCACACTTCCAAGTCTTTTTTATGCATAATACCAAATCTCTGCATGTTTCAAGTATACCCCATTAAAGTGCTTTCCTGACTATTTGAACGCAGCTGTAGGATTGAGTTTAGCACACAAGCTGCATCTCAAACCAGCTGATTGATCCTAGTATGTAGCACACAAGTTAAGACTGATGTCTTCAAATGTGCCTGAACTCTTGAATCCAAAGCGACGCTACATATCTGTGTACGAGACTCTGCCTGTGTCTCTCATTGGTCGTGAACACAGTGTTTCTTCCCCTTGTTGTGCTCCATCAGTTCAAGCATCTCCAGGATGACGGCCCTGAGGGCCCGAGCGAGCTGCTCCGCGCTGTAGGGCTTCCCCAGAGGAGGAACGTGCACAAACGCAGATCTGCCCTCGCCCATAAACAGAGACATGTAGTAGGTGTAGTCACACAGATACCTGGGAAAGAGGAATACACAAGGAATACATTCAACAACCAAAAAAAAAGTCTGCTCTGATGAAAAAAATCACTGTTGCATGCAGTAACATAATCAGTTACGTAATCAGATTACTTTTTTTAAGTAACTAGTAAAGCGCATTACTTTTTCATTTATAAGCAAAAATCTGAGTTACTTTTCCAGATTAGTAACGCCAGTTACTTTGCTTTCCCATGCATTAACATGAGTAACATGAACATGATTATTACTGTAGCTCTAGACTAAATGTCAAAATGCATATTTACTCATCTCACTCACACAAATATTTCTCAAAATGAACAAAACAGTGAAATACAAACTCAGAACATGATGCAAACCTGCAGTAATTAAATATGCTAACACTCATGTATTCAATGCCAGTTTATGAACTGTTTATTAAGTCTTTGCTGCCTGACCTTTGTTGATGCAGTTCAACCATACTAATAAGCAAAAATTACTTTAGATAAACATAACATTTGTGTTTATTTTTTTTAAATATATTGCTTAAGTGTTGATGTTCGATGTATTTATTATCTGTAAAATAGAACTTTTTTATATTAAAAACAAACAAGCAAGTCCATCCCAGATGAGAAAAAGTAACGCAACATTACTTTCCATACAAAGTACTTGTAAGCTACTTTTTTAAGGAAGTAATGCAATATTGTAAAGCATTACTTTTAAAAGCATTTTGGTCATTCAATAAACTCTCATTAGCCAGTCTAATACCACCTTTGGGCTATATATGCAAACATCTGTAATGTGAAACAGCTTATTCATCACAGTACCCAACAAAAAACAACATGCACTTTTTATGGTTCTTTCATTATTTATTTTGTAGATTCTGCAAGGTGTCAGCAAACAAGCAAGAGCAGCTTTTTACCTGCCGGCGTCCTTCGACACAGACACAGATACGCCGAGCCCGGAGGAGTTGACTCTCTTACAGACGGCGTCCATGTCTATGACAGACTGAATGCAGTCCGGTCCTCCCGCCATACAGCAGCGCGACTCCGGACAGAAGCTGCAGTTATCCAGGCGCATGTAACCCTGGTTATGACCACACTGTTCGAGCGTTACTGTCGTGGCCATGCCAGACACTCCAACATGGACCACTAACTTTGAAAAAACAAAAAAAAAAAACAGAAAGAAAAAATAGGATTAAAAAAAAAAAAAATTATGGATGAAACACATTCCTAAAAGATAAAGATGAGTCATTAATACTACTATAACACTGGGGAATAAAAGATTTTTAAATGTTTTTAATGAAGTCTCCTGCTCAGCAAGGCTGCATTTTTGTTGTTGTTGTTGAAAAATACAGTAAAAATAGTAATATTGTGAAATACTAACTAAAACAGTTCATATTTGATTATGTATTTTCCCACAAAAATATTCAGCAGCACAACTGTTTTCAACATTGATAATAATCAGAAATGTTTCTTGAGCAGCAAATCAGCATATTAGCATGATTTCTGAAGATCATGTGACACTGAAGACTGGAGTAATGATGCTGAGCATCACAGGAATAAATTACATCTTGACATATTTCACAAAGAAAACAATTAACATCAAGAAATCAGTTAGTTTAAACTAAAATAACAGTAATGTTTTTACTGTATTTTGATCAAATAAATGCAGCCTTGGTGAGCAAAAGAGACTTCTTTCAAAAATATAAAAATGTTTTAATTATTCCAAACTTTTGTTTGCCAGTGTATATGATAAGATAATACATTTGGATGAAAATAATTTGATGCAATTTATCATATATAAAAAGTAATGTGCAATAATACAATTTTACTTTTATTGCATACACAGACCAAGAATTAATATTGTTAAATAATCCAGTATTAATAAATACAATAAATATCATTTAAACACATCAGACATAGAATAATTGATCATCTCATCTCATAGATAGATAGACAGATAGATAGATAGATAGATAGATAGATAGATAGATAGATAGAGTGGGGAAAATAATTATTTGACCCCCTGCTGATTTTGTAAGTTTGCCAACTTAAAAGAAAAGAAAAGAAGGGTTTATCATTTTTATGGTAGGTTTATTTGAACTGATAGAGACTAAAAATATTTACATATATTTACATTTTAGTAAGTATTTGATCCCCAAGCAAAACATGACTTCGTACTTGGTGCAGAAACCCTTGTTGTCAAGCACAGAGGTCAGGTGTTTCTTGTAGTTGGTCACCAGGTTCGCACACATCTCAGGAGGGGTTTTGGTCCACTCCTCTTTACAGATCCTCTCCAAGTCATTAAGGTTTCTCAGCTGTCTCTAGGAAACTCAAACCTTCAGCTCCCTCCACAGATTTTCTATGGGATTAAGGTCTGGAGACTGGCGGCCACTCCAGGATCTTAATGTGCTTCTTCTTGAGCCACTCTTTTGTTGCCTTGGCCGTGTGTTTCAGGTCACTGTCCATGACCCATCTTCAGTGTTCTGGCTGAGGTTCTCGTCCAAGATTTTACAGTACATGGCTCCATCCATTTGCCCCTCAATGTGGTAAAGTCGTACCCTTACTGTACCTTTAGCAGAAAAACAGCCCCAAAGCATGATGTTTCCACCTCCGTGCCTGACTGTAGGGATGGTGTTCTTGGGGTGATAGTCAGCATTTCTCTTCCTCCAAACACGAGTCGAGTTGATGCCAAAGAGCTCAATTTTGGTCTCATCTGACCACAGCACATTCTCCCAAGCCTTCTCTGAATCATAGATGTTCATTGGCAAACTTCAGACGGGCCTGTACATGTGACTTCTTGAGCAGAGGGACTTTCAGTCCATTGTGGTGTAGTGTGTTACCAATGTTTTGCTTGGTGATTGTGGTCCCAACTGCCTTGAGATCATTAACAAGCTCCTCCCGTGTAGTTCGAGGCTGATCTCTCTCCTTTCTCATGATCATCCTTACCCCATGAGGCAAGATCTTACACAGAGCTCCAGACCGAGGCTGACTGATGGTTGTTTTGTATTTCTTCCATTTCTGAATAATCGCACCAACCGTTGTCTCCTTCTCACCAAGCTTCCCGCTGATGGTCTTGCAGCCCATTCCAGCCGTGTGCAGGTCTACAGTCTTGTCCCTGATGACAGCTCTTTGGTCTTGCACATGGTAGTGGAGAGGTTGGAATGGAAGATACAGACTCTATGGACAGGAGTCTTTCATACACACAGCGAGCTGAAATAAGGAGTATCTTCTTAAAGTGACAGGACTAATCTGTGTTCCACATGTGCACGTAAACAATCTGTGGGAGCCAAAATTCCTGCTGGTTGGTAGGGGATCAAATACTTATTTGACTTACTAAAATGTAAATCTTTTTTTAACATTTGTATGCTGCTTTTTCCTGGATTTTTTTTTTTTTTGATATTCTGACTCTATCAGTTAAAATAAACCTGATTAACAGAAATAAAAATGATAAACCCTTCTTCTTCTTCTTTTTTTTTTTAAGTGGGCAAACTTCCAAAATCAGCAGGGGATCAAATAGTTATTTTTCCCACTATATATGTAAATATATATATATATATATATATGTGTGTGTGTGTGTGTGTGTATACAGTCATGGCCAAAAATATCGGCACCCTTGCAATTCTGTCAGAAAATGCAACCCTTCTCTCAGAAAACTGTTGCAGTTGCAAATGTTTTGGTACTCAGATGTTTTTTGTTTTTTTTTCGTTTGCATTGGAACAACACAAAAAAAAACAGAGAAGAAAAGTCAATTCTGATACAATTCCACACAGAACCCAAAAAAATGCACTGGACAAAATTATTGGCACCCTTAACTTAATATTTGGTAGCACCCCCTTTGGAAAAAATAACTGTAACCATGAATGAGTTTTTACACCTCTCTGCTGGAATTTCTGACCGCTCTTCTTTTGCAAACTGCTCCAGGTCACTCAGATTTGAAGGATGTCTTCTCCCAACTGCTGTTTTGAGATCTCTCCACAGGTCTTCTCTGGGATTCAGATCTGGACTCATTGCTGGCCATTTCAGAACTCTCCAGCATTTTGTTTTTAACCATTTCTGAGTGCTTTTTGAAGTGTGTTTCGGGTCATTGTCCTGCTGGAAGACCCATGACCTCTGGTGGAGACACAGCTTGGGAGGTTATCTACAGTACCATGGGCTGTAAAGCTCTTGATGATATTGCGCACAGTGGACACAAGAACATTAAGATCTCTGGAGATGGACTTGTAGCCTTGATATTGTCCATGTTTTTCCACAATTTTTTCAACTCTTTACTCTTCTTTCTTTTCTCCATGCTCAGTGTGACACACAACACAAAGGTGTGTGTCTAAATACAAATTACAGGAGCATCACATGCTTGAAAAGCAATTATTTCTTACAATTTTGAGAAGGTGCCAATAATTTTGTCCAGTCCATTTTATCATCTGTTTTTTTGGTGTAACAATAAGCATGTGAATACCAAAACATTTGCAACTGGAACAATTTTCTGAGAGAAGTGTTGCATTTTGTGACAGAATTGCAAGGGTGCCGATATTTTTGGCCATGACTGTATGTTAATACAACACTCTGTAGACACTTAGCATCACTAACTAATAAAACTACACAACACAAACATGATATTGTTACGCTACTTGAGGAAGGTGCTGTTTCCATAGAGACGGCAGAAGACTCTGAACCGCCTGATACTCCACAGGAACTTCAGCAACGTGAAGGTTTATATCGTGACCCAAACCCAGTTTCTCCAGCTCCTGACATGAGGAAATCTTTATGTTAAGTCACGCAGATGCATGTGAACAAACAGTGAGTACAGCTCATAGTTGATATGCTCCGCTCGTTTCATGGCGGTGTGAACATCATACCTGTACTGCCACCCAGCTGGCATTGACAGTGTGTTCACCGAACGGCTCAAAACCTACAGAAACACAGAGAAATCATAAGGCAGACGTAACATATTGTGTTATACTTGATGGTGATTGGTCAAATGTTTTATATAACGCTCAGCTGAATAACTGATCATTGTCTCAGGTGAGTCTCTTGTATCACTCCCACTTTCTTCACACATATTAAGATCATTTCTACTCAGATTAATATTTCATGTCCGTGTATTTATTTATTTATGTGGTAAGTAGTCGTATGATAAATAAAGTGCAATAATCCAGTCATTATCACCTAAAAAACCCCTTCTGAGTGATTCGAGACCCCTCAATTATCAGGCTCAGCTTTTCTGTTTTATAGCAGTTTTATACACACTTTAAACTCAACAGGGTTTCAGGACGCTAAAGTCAGCTAAATCTAAACCCTGCAGTCCAGAGTCTAAGATCTGATCCTGCTTTAAACGGGATGTAATGAGTAACTCTAGCGTTTGAGTTTCAGGTGAGATGCTGCCATCAGTAACCTGAACAGTGCAAACACACAACCCAAAAACTCTCTTATTTACTTCTCTACAACACTTTTTATCAGCTACATTAGAAGGGAAAAATTGCATGACAATAAGATTTCATTAAAATGTGTAATATGTTGCATGAAAATATTGTGGTGTGCATGTGTATGTAAATATGGTATAATGGTATACATATTACATTATGGAAATTATGGTACTGAATACATTTTCATATACTCCAAATAGTTTTTTTTTTGTTTTTTTTGCTATTAACATTTAAAAAAAAAAAAAATAATAATAATAATTTTAAAATTAAAAAAGGAAATGATTCTGTGAGTAACTGAAACAAATTTAAAGTACTAAAATTACTTGGAAATAAAAAAAATTAAAAATAAACCTGAAATAAAAATAAATTAAACCTAAACCAACAGCAAAAACAAATAAGAACGAAAAAGGCAAATACAAATTACAAAAAAACTTACCTAAAATTAAATAATAATATTACACACACACACACACATATATATTTATTTATTTATTTTTTAAATAAAACACAAAATAAGGCTTAAAAACCATATCAGTATAAAAGTAATAGTAAAATTAAAACTGACCCCAAAACTCTTCAAAGAATATCATACTATAGAAAATATCCAAACATATTCAAATATACATGGTAGATGTCTCAAACACCACTATTACCGTGGTAAATACAAAAACTGAAAATAAAGTTATGTTATTACCACAGTAAACGTCCAAAAACACTAAAAACATAGTAATTATAAAAGAAAAAGAAAATCAAATTAAGTGAATGAATAAAATAAAAGACGACACGGTGTCCAAAATTTCTGACAACATCATGGTCCTTCCCGATAGTTTTGGGTAGTGGTAGTAGTTCGATAAAAATAAGTGTTTTATGTATTTTAGTTTTGCATTTAGTGCCAAACGACTTCGAGTTGTAATGATGATCATTTGCGTGTCATGAAATTGATTATAATAATATCACTCAGAGACAGAAGAAGACTCAGCTGTCACTAGAAAAACTCTTAAAACTGAGACAACAATCACACGAGGCATCAAAACACCCCTTTTTCCGCATCGACGCCTTCATCACAGTTTACCTGTCACGATAACCGTCTTCTTCTGCTCCATCGCTGAGAAATGAGAGAGTTTCGATCAAGAACAAAACAACGATCATCAGATCCGATCTTCACAAACTGACATAAACACACATCATGTTGAGCTCTTCCTCTCGCGGTCTGAACTGAGATCAGCGCCACCGCTGGACAACAGCGCCATCTGCCGCTCCGGCGGTGTGCCATTCATAAATATAAAAATCATCGCTTTATAAAAATTATTTATTTTTATTTAGAATTTATGTCTACCTCTCAGCTGGATAATACAATGACTGAAAAATGCTGTATGTACTTATGATTTTGAGCAGAAACTAGAACTGTATTGCGTAAATTTATATTCAAAATTCTATATATATTCATATAGTCAATATATATTCAATTATATATTCAAATTCTCAATGTTTAACAATTACATTGAAAAAAAAGATATTTCAAAGTTGTAAATAAAACAAAATTTATCCACCTTTTTCTTCAACGCGGAAGTAAGTCTATGGGTGAGACTTCCGGTTCATTAGCCGCTCTTGGTAAATAACGAGGAGAATAACAACGTGCAGTAAACGGTAAAACTGTGTGTTCATAATTAAGATAATACATTAAAATAATATGATAAGACACACTCATTTGTAATATTATAATAATTTTGTACAGCTAAAAATAGTTGGACGCGGGTGAGACCGGAAGCTAGTCCCATAGAATTTACAAATGGCCACGCCCATTTTACGTAGGTTTACAAGAATATATATTTATTTAATTTTTTTCTAGTTTTTCTACTTCAGAATTAGTTACTTGCTGATTCTTAAATTATCTGTGAAATGTACTAGCAATTTCTAAGTGAATTTTTTTCTAGATCCTGTCTACGATCTACAGTATATCTATCTATTTATCTAATGTTGTACATTTATTTTATATGTTAATAATTGAAGCTTAACATGCACTTTATGTTGGTATCAAATAAAGATGACACATTATTGTGGTTCTTAATGACAGAACCAATTGAAATAATTACCATTTGAAATCTTTGACCTTCTAGTGATCTCAACCTAAACAAAACTCAATCAAACATGCATGGACCTGGTTTCCTGAGGAGTGTTTGGTGGTTTAGACTTGTGTGCCAACACCCATAGCTGAGATCTGGTTCAAACCTGTTTGCGTGAGCTGGTCTCTGAGGAAAGAAGGACTTCCCATTGTAGTGTTTATAGTTAATTAGCAGTGTTCCTTCATGAGTCACGCTAAACACGGAGACAGACACCTTCAGTCTGATTCACTGACTCCACTGTCAGCCTGTTCGAGCCAATGATGTGGAGACAAAATACTGAAGACGCTGCCAACAACATAAAGTGCTGAATTACATTAGGATCTTCAAATTGTCATAAACAAAAATGGTGTACAAATAATTTTCACTCAGAAATTGCTAGTAAATTTGACAATTACAAATAAAAATTTGAATTTTTGACATAAAACACATCTTTGTTTTATTTGCAGCTTTTTAAAAATTATTTTTACAGCGCAACTGTAAAAAAATGGAAATTTGAGAAGAATTTTAATATTTTTTTTAAGACATTTATCCATTTAGCAGTCAAGAATTAATCTGCTAAAATGAAAAATAAATAACTGAATTATATATAGCCTATATATATATATATAGAGAGAGAGAGAGAGAGAGAATTGTATAAATAATTAAAATGAAAATTGTGTAATTTTCACTCCGAAATAGTAAGTTTCACAAACAAATAGCAAGTAACACAATGAATTAAACATGATTTCTTAAGTAGAAAGAATAAAATACTAAAATAGTATTTTCTTGTAAATCACACTCCAATAATGTTTGTTTTATTTAGAAAAAATTATTTACAGCATATGTAGGCTATAATAAATAACATACAATATGTATGTATATATATATATATATATATATATATATATATACATATACATACATACATATATATGGTGTGCCATATCAAATAAATGATCAGTCAGGTCGAATGAATAATAAAGGAATGGAATAAAATAAATGAAATTTCACGATTGTATTACATGATCTGGATATTAATAATACAAATCTAGGAGTTTATGTATTACAGAACTGCATCGTACTGGGGAATATATATTTTTGAATAGCATAATAACGTGTAATAGCTTTCTGTGTAATAACTGTCTGTTGTCATTCTTATTTTTCCTTCTGGTTTCGTATGCTGTAATTTCTAAAGCTAAAAATGCTGGAAATGGTTGTGTTCTTCCACCCACTCACAGAGCATCCGCTGCAGCGCTGCACATCCTCACCCGCGCAATCCACCTGCCTCTGCGTCACTGCTGCCATGGCAACGGATGATGCTGCTTCTATTCTCTGATGCAGACGTCTACAGACGTCATCACATCCATTCAGATCTGCACATATATCCCCCACTCTCTTCCTCAGACTCACGGCCTGCAGTGCTATTTATAGAAATCCTACGGCTTGCCAAAGCAGCTAATTCAATTCATAAATTCAATTTAACTTCAAAGCATCATCACAACCCTCAAGATTAAGATTTCTGAGTAAAGTTATCATGTTCCCTTCAAGGATTTTATGACAGGTCTATTAAATTAAATGAGTTTTGAGGTATCCAAGACAAACAACCATATATATAGTAGGTTTACATTTCTTTTTTTATTTTGCATACAACATGCTCATAACATATGGCATTGGAATTTTTTTTAAATAATATTAAAAAATAAAATAAATAATAATAGTAATAATATATATATATATATATATTATTATTATTTATATTATTTTTTAATATTATTTAAAAAAATTCCTATATATATATATTATTTTATTTTTTTAAATATTATTTAAAAAATATTCCAATATATATATATTTTTTATACACACACACACACACACACACACACACACACACATTTTTATATTGCATACGACATGCTCATAACATACTGCAGAAAAAAAATACTTAATATTTTTTATTGTACTGCAACATATGCTACCAAATCTACATTTAGTCTCAAGAAGAGTGAGATTAAAATGAGTTCTGATATCCTTCGGCTTAATTAATAATAATTCAATTAATTAAGAATTTGAATGCATTTAAAAGCAAATTATTCTTCTTTAAAATCTAGAACAATAAATCTGTCCATCACATATCTGAAAATATTAAAATATTCTTCATGTTGCAAATATTATTTTGTATTCATTCACCACATGACTTATGTAACTACTAAAGTGCAAAATACATAGGCTGCGCTACAAAAACTACATTAATATTAAGAATGTCGATGAAAACATTTTTAATATTAACGTAGTTTTCTAATGTTAAAACTGTTTCAATAGCACATCAGTTGCATAATGCCTGACAGAGAAAGTGTATATATTTTTGCATATATATATATATATATATATATATTAACAGTGGGATTCACAAGTTTTGAACTTGGATTCAAAACGTGGAAATAAACCCTTAAAGTGAAGAAATATTGATGATTGTGTTCTATTTCTAGTACAGTCTTCCTAGTAGACACAGAGTGTGGATTATTCCATCAGAAGAAACAAGAGTGGAGCATCCACAGACCTTCAACGCGCTCAAAAACAAGGGAACATTTTCTGCCAGACTGGCTCGTTTCTCCACCCTCCCGCGCTCTACGTTCGCTATGACATCAACCCACAATGCACCGCACTGTTTGCCGTTTACTCTCCGTCTCCGCGGCGACAGCTGCGAGCGCGGCCCCTTATGCAAACGAAACCGGAAGAAAACGTCATCTTTGGCCAATCTCAGCGCTCTAAAGTGACATAATGGAATTTTTAGGGATAGAAAACTTGCAAATGCGTACTGACGCCCATAGATAACACCTCTCGCGCGGGGAGAAGCAAGGATATCATAAAACAATATCATTAATCGATTAAAAACAAACGTTCGCGGCAAGAATTTTGAACGTTAAAGATCATCTAAATGAGTCGTTTGGACGGCAGACCCAGCTCACCCCTCTGTAGGGTGTAGGATGGGAACAAGTCTTTACCCAGACGAGGACATCCGAGGAATATCACGCATTATGATGAAGAAAGACATGAGTTTGAACCTAAACGACCAGAACAGCTCCAACCTCAAGCCAGATCTGAGGGATGCCGAAGGGATTCTCAATTCGCCCGATTTAGGGCTCCTCAAACTGGCTTCTCCGGAGCTGGAGAGGCTGATCATCCAGTCCAACGGGATGGTGACCACCACGCCGACCTCCCAGTTCGTCTATCCGAAGTCGGTAAGCGACGAGCAGGAGTTCGCGGAGGGCTTCGTCAAAGCCCTGGAGGACCTTCACAAGCAGAACCAATTGAACGGCGGCGCGTGCGTTCCTCCGACGCTCGGCAGACTCGCCAGCAGCACCGCGCTCGCCTTGCCCACGGATCTGCCCGTGTATACGAACTTGAGCACGTATGGGAGTACCACGGTGAACTATTCCACGGAAACCATTCCGTTTCCTCCGCCGCCGCCGCCGGCGCCACCGATGACCGCGCAAACGCAGCCGTCGCTAAAAGACGAGCCGCAAACCGTTCCAGACATGCAGAGCTTCGGCGACAGTCCGCCGCTTTCCCCCATCGACATGGACACGCAGGAGCGCATCAAAGCCGAGAGGAAGAAGCTGCGCAACCGGATCGCCGCCTCCAAATGCCGCAAGCGGAAACTAGAGCGGATATCCCGGCTGGAAGACAAAGTGAAAACCCTGAAGAACCAGAACACGGAGCTCGCGTCGACGGCGAGCGTGCTGAGAGAGCAAGTGGCGCAGTTAAAACAGAGAGTGATGAACCACGTCAACAACGGCTGTCAGTTGCTGCCTAATCAAGTGCAAGCTTATTAGAGGACAGTCTTTATCTATCAGTGTTTGGGTGGCTGACGAACGACATGCTCTGGGTTTGGTTAAACGTCACGTTTCCACAGCAGTGCGCGAGAGGTCGAGGATAGCACGACCTCAAGTGAATGAAATATTAAGCTAATCCACTTCCGCGAGAAAATATAGTCCCTGATTTGACCGAACGTTTCGCGTCACAACGGGATCGACCTTCAGCAAAGAAAGGAACTTTATCTGTTATTTGTGGTTTTTAATTGGCTGTAGCATGTTTGATTGGACAAGCAGCGTTCCTAACATTTAGTTTAAGTATTAGTCCGCCTGTACGTGTGACAGCTGTCAGTTTGCGCGTTCGACTCTGTTTTGGTTTCGTTTGGAACTATTTTCGTTGCTTTTATTACAGTAATAAACTTTTATTTTATTTTTTTTATTAAACAATCATTAAGTACCATCAACATTGCTATGCGGTGAAACTAGCGATTGGTGATGAGGTGAACGCTGATTAATCATCATTCAGGACCGGAACTATATCTGTTTTATGTCATATACTTTTAAAAAGCGTTCCTAAAGTTTTCATAAAACATCATTGGGAAGTTCACCGTTTGTATCAATCCGCTGCGCGTTGCTTAGCAACACAATCTTGTTTTGGTTTCTTTTGGAACTATTTTCGTTGGCGGTGTTTTTATATTCCTTCAATTATTATATTAATTGCAATCATTCCGATAAAAAGTACAGTCCTTGACTAAATGTTGCTATGCAACAAAACTAAAATAAAAAAAAGTTTTTGATACGCTAAAAAGTGTTTTTTTGTATTTACACACTACTGGAACGCTGCATTGACCAATCATCATCCAGCTTTTTATATCGGCCTATACAACAGTTAGGTCTCCTACACTAGTTTAATTGCGCAAGCAGTATTTCTAAACACTGTATCACTAACTTGTTGACAGCTTTTTCTGGAACTATTTTCTTTGGCAGGGCAGCAGCAAAATGACTGGCTATATAATGTCAGTTACTCGATATGAATGGCTGTATTAAAGCAATATCACATTGCTTAAATACACATGCGAGTGCATCAAAACCCACAGTGTTGGTGATGAAGTGGATTCATATCGGCTGAAACATTACTCTGAGCTCCACATGTCCAGTCAACGACCCATTCACTGATGCATAAAGCTCACAGACTGAACTGATCTCTCTCTTCCAGTGGCCGATCGTTCTGGTTGGACTTTTGAAATGGACACTACAGGTGCTGATGTATTATATGTTTACAATATTTTGTAGCAAACGGACTGTGTGCTACATGGTTTGATCTCATGAGAGAAGCAGCTGTATTTTTGCATGCTCCAGACAAGCTCCAAATGAGTGCAACCAAACACAACAAAGATGTCATGCATGTATTGCTTCATGTCCAAGGCCTTATTAATCAACGTCTGTATCGATTTTATATACAACTACTCACACAATGTCTTATTTTATGCTCTTTTGGATTTACGTGTGTCGTGTTGTAAATGTAAACGTTTCACCTGTCACACGTCCTGTACTGCCTTGTGTGTACATTAATGTCACATTAAACCTGTTCAATTCACTTGTTAAATTATATATTTGTGGTACTTTTATACTCCTTTGTTCACCTTAACCAATTGTAGAACATGCAGTGAATGGGTGCCGTCAGAATGAGAGTCCAAACAGCTGATAAAAACATCAGAATAATCCACAGCACTCCAGTCCATCAGTTAACATCTGGAGAAGACAAAAGTGGCATGTTTGTAAGAAACAAATCCATCAGAAAGACATTTTAACTTAACTAAAATACAAAGAAACAAACTCATTTACATCATCTGGATCCAAGTTTTCATCAAATTTAAATTTTTGGGTGAACTATTCCTTTAAACAGACTGTCTTTCACTGTGGAAGTAGAAACTGCGCTATCTAGTGGTTTATTGGCGTGGTACAACTACTCAAAAGTATACAGTTAGTAAAACACTAGGGTATTTTTATGCACCAAATTAATGCATGAAACTGAATAAGAAGAGTCGCCGTATGAGCATTTTCATTATGAAGCACAACTCACCATCAACGTTTTATTTCAAATTAATTTGACTTTATTCAGAAGTCAATCTCAAGTCCGTTACATTATGGCTATTGTAGTCCATTAATGTTGATAAAATAATAAAGCATTTCAATTGTAACACATGAGAACTAAAAAAATAACAACTGCGTGTGCAATTATTTGTGAAATTGAGCAATTTCTGAGTAAAAATTTTAAATTAAATTTACAAGTATATAGTATTGTGTTTAAAATAGTGCTGACAAAAAAGTAAAAGTTTGTAAATGTATTATGTATATATAAAATATACACACTTATAGTATATATTTTGAAAATATGTAATTTATTTAAATGTATATATTTATATCTATATAATTTATATATAAATATATTTAATATATAAACATAACATATTTTTCTGAAATATATACATGCATGTGTGTGTATTTATATTTATATATATATATATATATATATATATATATATATATATATATATATATATATATATATATATATATATATTTAGTCATTTAGCAGACGCTTTTATCCAAAGCGACTTACAAATGAGGACAACACAAGCAATCAATTGTAGTATTAAAACAACTAAAACAGATCCAAAACTAAAAGCTAAAATTTTATAATTTTATAAAAATGACAAATGCATACAACAAAATTTCAAAACTTAACATTTAAATGAAAGCAAAAAAAAGCTAAAAACAATTCAAAATATTAAAGAACTAAAGGTATAAGAGTATAATATAATGATTCTAACATAACACGAAGCCAAACACCAAAAGACAACTACATATGTTCATACATACATACAGTATATATACATTATAAATTCAATATTCTTTCATTTGTAGTTTGTTGAAGTACTAAAATAACTCAAAGTAAATAAAAGCTAAAACTTAATAAAATATATATATTATATATATATATATATATATATATATATACACATACATACATACACATACATACATACACATACACACACACAAAATAAATATATTATGTAAACAAAAACTTTTATTTTGGATGCGATTAATCGTTTGACAGCACTAGTTTAAAACCTTTTTTATTAAACAGTATATAAATAAATATGCATATAAAAATCTAAATAATAGCCTATATAATAAATATATAAGCAAAAGATTGGTGTAGGATGCATCTCAGAAATTACATTTTAAAATATATTCAATCAAAAAAGAGTTATTTTAAATTGTAATATTTCTGTTTTTAGTGCATTTTGATGAAATAAATTCAGCTTTGGAGAGCAGAAGAGACTAAAACATTAAAAATGTGCAGGCTAAATAAAAGTGTAGGTTTCATTCAAATACGAGACATTTACTTTCTGTAAAAGTTGAAAAAAGTGCATATGATTGAATGCAGTATATTCTTTGTCCAGCAGGGAGAGACCAACACCATCATATTTGCTTTTCCAGCCCACAACATTGGTTTTAGTCTCACATTTGTGGAGATTTCCAGCAAACTAGATAGAGAGCAGTAATAACTGCTGGCAGACAGAAGTATTGACCGCTGAACCCGCTGTGATGAGCGAGCTCAATCGTCCAGAAACAGCAGCAGAACAGAAGCTCTTATGTTGTTTGCTATTATTTCTCATCTCGTTCTGTGCTGAACTGGTCATGATGACACCTAGTTAAACCATCAGCGGGACTTCAGCCATACAAATCACTTAAAGGAGGTCATGTCATGTGTCTTTTCAACCAGAAATGCCACATTTAATTTGTTTCCATGGCAATGTGTGCTTTTTGTCTGCGTTCGGACGTGAACTTAGTGGTGTTTATTTGCCGCTGGCCTACAGTCAATGCATCCGAGCAAAAAACAGGCATTCAGCAGAGCTCCTTCATCAGATTGTGTTTACTGCGTTTATTCTTGAAACGGCCACCTGTCAAAGCCAAATATACAGATGAATTCATCTGAAACAATGGAATGACCCTCGCCAGACAATACCACGTCAAAGAATAGGAAACTACACGCCAAAAAAAACAAAAACAAAGTAGGAATGACAAACTGATTGCAGTATTCCAGTTACAATATTTAATATATCTTACAATGTATAAAATGTGTGTCAGTTTAAGAATAATTATAAGTCGAAAGAAATTCAAGTTCTTTCTGGATTTGTAAAATTAGGTTTTTAAAATGTTTTTATTTAAAATGCTAAAATAAAATAAAGCAGTGTCGTTTAATTATTTTATTATTTAAAATCAAAAATAAAATGCATAAAGTAAAATAAAATAAAAAAAATATTTAAAATGCAATAAAATAATCACAAAATTTTGGGGAAAACTAATCTATAAAAAAATATTTTTCTAATAGAAGTCTTAAACATCTCTGCTGTTGCTTTAAAATAATTTTTACACTGAATAGCTGTCTATATATTTATCAGTTGTGTTCCCTTTTATTGTTACTATACATCACTTATACTACATTAAAGTGAAGAAGTAATTAAATACATTTTGCATAGATATTCCTTATTCCTTTTAAAATAATGTGTGAAGTTTGAAAGGATCAGGAGAGTTTTTTTTCTTCTTCTCCATTTTCTGCTCTCCTTGAGAGCAAATAATAGATGGCATTGTCATGAAAGCTCTTTGGACGTCCTGTTCCTCTTACAGTCACTTCCAGTATTACAGCAGCTTCTCTTCAGAATCAGAGATTCATTCGGTTAGACGCTGATCTAGAAAGACCGTCTCTCTAATGATGAATCGAGAGAGACAGTGAATTATGCATTTGAAAGGCTCCTATTGTTTTTGCCGAGAACCGTCTCATGTCAGACCCAACAAACCGAATCCATGACTCAAACTCTATTCTCACTCTCTCACACATTTTTACTTCAATTAAAAACTTTTATGCAGTTAAAATGCAGTCGATCGCATTGCATTGCAGGAAACAAAATTCTACACACTATGTATGTTGTAATGCATTATAGATTTTAATTACAACCAAAGTCAAATGCATTGTAACATTTGAAGACACGTTTTTACATCTGAAATTGGTTGTTTGTCATGTTTTGTATGCATATAGGTGTGTGCAATAATTAATGCGTCAAAAATACTTTTATAATGCATTATAAAGGCTTCAAGTAATGTGTTACCACAATTTATTCTGTGGATATTTATTTATTTAAAGGAATTATGCATTTCTGCAAAAGGAACACTATTATGATGGGTTTGATGGTTCAAAATAATATGCTCCATTAAATTGGCCAAAAAAAAGAAAAGAAAAAAAACACACACACACACAAGTGTCCCTTTTGTCTGACTGAGAATGAACTGCAGGCAATATTATAGGGGAAATTAAGATAAATTAAAAAACATGAATTTAATTACATTACTCAAGAAAAAAAAAGAGTTCTTGACCATATATTTTTTATTACAGAGTTGCCATATTTTTTTTTTTTTCAATAATCTAAAAATGTGTTGAGGAAAAACAATTGCATTTATTCATTTATCAGACATGATGTTCAGATGAGGAACACAGAAGCGATTTATCCTGAGGAGAAAGTGGAAAGATACTAATTTTCAGAACATTATGCGTCTCATAAAGGGTTAACACTCACAGTGCATTACAATGTTTTTGTCATTTCATTTGCTTCAGTGAATTCTCTCCCCTTTCTTTTTTGTCTCCACTGGTTTTATTTTCAAACAGTGATGTTTGTGCATGCGCTCTGGATCAAAAGCAACAGAAAACCGATCTGAAAGATGTCCCGTCTCTGTGTCTCGGTCCCTGTGAGGTGTTCACCTGATGTTCATCTCCATCTCAGAGATAGATGTGACTGAAACAGAGAAAGGTGACATCTTCTGCTCTCATTGGTCTTTCAGTCGCCCACGGCAACAGCACAATCACAGCACTGACACGCACACTATGCTCTTTACTTACTACCATCATCATCATCATGTTCTTCATCATCATCTTTCTAACTGTCAGCCATTTGCTCAACTTGTTTTTTTCCAGAACTGTTCTTGTTCTTGGAAATCATCCTGCAAATGTCAAATGCTGTTCTTTTGAACTTTCTATTTCCTGAAAAATAAAATGAATCCGTTTCCACAAAAATATTCAGCAGCACAAGTGTTTTCAACATTGATAATAATCAGAAACACTTCTTGAGCAGTAAATCAGCATATTAGAATGATTTCTGAAGATCATGTGACACTGAAGACTGGAGTAATGATGCTGAAAATACAGCTGCGCATCACAGAAATAAATTACATTTTAACAGATATTCACATAGAAAACAGCTATTTGAAATTGTAATAATATTTACTTTATTTCTGAGGAAATAAAATATTAAAAGAACCTTAATTATACCATACATAATTTATATACAGTATGGACACACGCGTAATTGTAAATAATTATGAACAATATAAATGATGATATTATATATATATATATATATATATATATATATATATAGAAAAATGCCGTTTGAAATTTTCTTCGACAATTAGCAGTTTTCTCAGGCTCCTGTGTTTATGTTTATGTATTTCACTTTAAATGGCAATGAAAAGAACCCATTAAAGTGAAATGACTGAACCTATAGGAGCCTGAGAAAACTTAGAAGACAATTTCAAATGACGCTTTTGCATCTGAACTCTTCATATATTTACATTTACATTTAGTCATTTAGCAGATGCTTTTATCCAAAGCGACTTACAAATGAGGACAATAGAAGCAATCAAAACCAACAAAAGAGCAACAACATGCAAGTGCTATTACAAGTCTTGGTTAGCCTAATGCAGTACACATAAAATTTTTTATTTTTATTTTTTTTTAAAGAAAACGAGTAGATAGAATATAGAAAAAAGAAACCTAGTGTTTTTTTTTAATCAAGTAGAAAGAATAGAAAAAAGAAACCTAGTGTTAGTTTTACAAGAAAAGCTAGCAGTTAGAGAATAAATATGCAATTGATAGAGGGTCAAATGTGTATTTTTTCAATAAAAAGAAGACCGATAGATAAAATAAAATTAGAATAGAGAGTGCTAGAGTTAGAGGGTCAAATAAAGATGGAAGAGATGAGTTTTTAGCCGTTTCTTGAAGATGGGTAAGGATTCAGCTGCTGGGATTGAGTCGGGCAGGTCATTCCACCAGATGGGAACAGTTAATGAAAAAGTCAGTGAAAGTGATTTTGTGCCTCTTTGGGATGAACAATAATGCATCGTTCACTTGCAGAACGTAAGCTTCTAGAGGCACATAAGTCTGAAGTAATGAATTTAGGTAAAGGGGTGCAGAGCCAGTGGTGGTTCTGTAGGCAAACATAATGCCTTGAATTTAATGCGAGCAGCTATTGGTAGCCAGTGCACATTGATGAACAGAGGCGTGACGTGCGTTCTTTTCAGCTCATTAAAGATCAATCTTGCAGCGGCATTATTTATAATATTAATAGTATTAATAATTATATAATTAGAATATAAAAATAAGCAAAAAAATAAATGAATAATATGAATTAATGAATATATATATGAGTTGTTGGCGTGACATGGCATTTTCACTGTCCCATAAGATAAAAATGAACATAATTAATATTGTCGTTATTTAAAATGCAGTAAATGGTTAAACGTTTATTTGTCCTATATGAACCTGTTGTTATAAAAGCTGCAGTGTTATTTGATTTTTTCAATTTTTTTTGCCAAATCACAAAACTGTCCTATGGTGTGACTGTCTCAAGTATGGTTCAATAAATTACAACTTTTATAAATGAAAAAGAAAAACAAAAAAATGGTAATAAATACCTCCGGCATAATTGTATAAGTGTCTATTTTAGTAAATGGCAATAATCTTTTTTTCATCCATATATTTCTGAAAGCATAGGAAATTGATACATTTTGTCTCTGAAAACCATGTCCTCTGGTGTGACATCATATCCTGATTTTAAGTCGGTCAATTCCAGAGAAAACAGCAGATTAGCTTAGAATAGGAAGGTCAATAATTGACACAAAAGGCTGAAACGTCCTATGGTGTGACAAATAATGTCCTCCGGTGTGATGCTTGTACTGTCACACCACATGACAAAGATGTCACACCACAGGACAAAGTCTCTTTAAAAAGCATTTTAAATAATTATATAAGATTTGTTTAACTCCTTTTTATTCTTTTTGATTATTTTCAGTGTTCTTAAATGCAATAATTACATTAATTAAACTATAATATAATATAACTATAATATACAGTAACCAATTACCAGGGAAAGTAACTATTGTCCAAATACGTCAAATAACTTGGATGCCTCCAGTATTAAAATGTTAAACAAATGAAATGGACACTACATGGAATAAATTATTATTTTAAAAAATTGTACACTAATACAAAACAACAATATAAAAATACTTTTTAACATTCTCGCAGACATTATACCAACAAAGCCCAATTTAACTTAAAATTAATGTTAGTAAAATAATATTTTGTGGCCATTTTTGAGACCCCCTTCATGCAAATAAATGGAGCCTTGCTGAGCAGAAGGGAATTATTTTCAAACATTAGAAAATATTACAGATCCCAATTTGAACACTATGTGTGAACATTATAATAAATTTATTAGTAGAGATGTTGTAATTATTATCATTTTTACATTTACATTTACATTTATGCATTTAGCAGACGCTTTTATCCAAAGCGACTTACATTGCATTCAAGTTACAGTTTTTACATTTTTTTATCAGCTCTTGCTTTCCCTGGGAATCGAACCCATGATCTTGGCGTTGCTAGCGCCATGCTCTACTATTTGAGCTACAGGAAAGCTTTTTATTGTTACTTTTTAATTTTATTTAACTGAACAGTAAAATTACAATGCTAACATTTATGTATGTTGATGGAGCTTTTATTTTGACGGAAACCCACAGGAAGTCCTCAGTGCTTCTTTTTGTTGACAGCAGCAGATTTATAAATTATTCTCATTACTAATTTGGGAAGATGCACATAGCACATTGTCACATGCCTTGTAAAAATTCTTGTAAAGTGTTACTGAGCAACTGACGAGTAACAGTTTCAGCGCAGATTTCCCTCGCGGCTTGGACTTTGAACCCTGGCTCCTGCAGCGCTGTTTGAATGCAATTCATGCGTGTATCAGAAAACGACGTTCTGCAGTGTATTTAATTGTTTAAGGCCATTTTGCAATTTTAATCATCATATAGAAACCAGCAACAACCACCCCTTCCTCTTCTCATCGGAGACATGAGATGCAGTAGGGATGGCTCGATACCATCATTTTGGCTTCGGTATGATACCAGAATGTAATACCTCAGTATCGCTACTAAATCGATACCACAGGTGACAAGTTTCCAGCTTAAAAAGATAAGTGAATTTAAAACAATTTTATTAAAATAATAAAAACAGATAAATTTCTTAATACCTTTGTATCAAACTGTAACAAAAAACCTACAGTGAACATAGGTTACATTTTGATATTGGAGGGAAAAAAATATACAGTGGTGTGAAAAATTGTTGGCCCCCTTCCTGATTTTTTTTATTTTTTTGAATATTTGTCACACTTAAAAGATTCAGATCATCAAACAAATTTTAATATTACACAAAGATAATGCAAGTAAATACAAAATGCAGTTTTTAAATGATGATTTCCTTTATTAAGGGAAAAAAGCTGTCCAAACCCACATGGCCCTGTGTGAAAAAGTGCTTGCCCCCTCCTATTAAATCATGAAAGAACTGTGATTAACCACATTATTTTAGAAAGCTGAGTTAAATTTCTCTAGCCAAACCCAGACCTGATTACTGTCAGACCTGCTGAATCAAGAAATCACTTAAATAGAACCTGTCTGACAAAGTGAAGCATGTTTAAAGAGCAACACATCATTCCGCGATCATAAGAAATTTATAAACAGATGAGAAACAAAATAGTTTACATGTATCAGTCTGGAAAGGGTTATAAAGCCATTTCTGAGGTTTTGGGTCTCCAGCAAACCATGATCAGAGCCATTATCCACAAATGGAGAAAACTTGGAACAGTGGTGAACCTTCCCAGGAGTGGTCGGCCTACCAAAATTACTCCAAGAGCACAACGACGACTCATCCAGGAGGTCATAAAAGAACCCAGAACAACATCTAAAGAACTGCAGGCCTCACTCGCCTCAATTAAGGTCAGTGTTCATGATTCAACAATAAGAAAGAGACTGGGCAAAAACAGAATCCATGGAAGGCAAAAGCCATTGCTGACCAAAAAGAACACAAAGGCTTGTCTTACATTTGCCAAAAAATATCTTAATTATCCCCAAGACTTTTGGGCAAATATTCTGTGGACTGATGTGATAAAAGTTGAACTTTTTGGAAGGTGTGTGTCCCGTTACATCTGGCGTAAAACCAACACAGCATTTCATAAAAAGAACATCATACCGACAGTCAAACATGGTGGTGGTAGTGTGATGGTCTGCGGCTGCTTTTCAGCTTCAGAACCTGGACGACTTGCCATAATTAATGGAACCATGAATTCTGCACTCTATCAGAAAATCCTGAAGGAGAATGTCCGGCCGTCAGTTCGTGACCTCAAGCTCACTTGGGTTCTGCAGCAGGACAATGATTCCAAACACAGCAGCAAGTCCACCTCTGAATGTCTCAAGAAAAACAAAATGAAGGTTTTGGAGTGGCCAAATCAAAGTCTGGACTTAAATCCAATTGAAATGCTGTGGCATGACCTTAAACACTCCATTCATGCTCGAAAACCCTCCAATGTGGCTGAATTACAACAATTCTGCAAAGAAGAGTGGGACAAAATTCTTCCACCGCGAAAGACTCATTGCAAGTTATCGCAAAGGCTTGATTGCAGTTGTTGCTGCAGAGGGTGGCACAACCAGTTATTAGGTTTAGGGGGCAAGCACTTTTTCACACAGGGCCATGTGGGTTTGGATTTTGTTTTCCCTTCATGATAAAAACTTCATTTAAAAACTGCATGTTGTGTTTACTTGTGTTATCTTTGATTAATATTTAAATTTGTTTGATGATCTGAAACATTAAAGTGTGACAAACATGCAAAAAAATTAAAAATCAGGAAGGGGGCCAACACTTTTTCACACCACTGTATATATAACTGAAGTAATAAAATAAAAATATATTCAAATCTTATCTTTTCAGTTCAAACACAGTGCAAACAGAATGTCTCAAAATGTAACAAAAACCTACCGTGAATATAGGAATATATTACATTTTGACCGAGTTTGAAGGAAAAAAAAAAATTACAACTGAAGTAATGCAATTAATGCAACAATTGTTGCTTTATTGTAAAGTGTTCTAACAGTCAAAGTAATATTTAAAATCACGTTATTATTTCTCTCTGCCTTAAAAAGAGTAGCCAAATAGTTTTAAAAAGTCCATTCACATCTTAATCAATATAGTTTGAATATCAATCATATTTAGCTGTGCCACACATGCAGCGGGGGGCTAGAAGAACATACTGATTGACTAAGAGACTGAATTATATTATGTTATATTATATATATATATATATATATATATATATATACACACACACACACACACATCTTTTCTCTTAGACTTGAATGAACAAACAAAAAGAGTAAAATATCTACACTGCATAACAACACTCATCTCTTATTATTGAACCCAAAAGATGGTTTCCATAGGAACATAATTCTGTGAAAATAACACAGTAACACTCAAGAAATCATAATGGCTGATCAAAAATAGCCACATACGCAGAACTAATTCTGAATATGTGAAGAGGGTCTGACAAAAGCCTGGAGAGAACGCCAGCTGATTTATTCTCATTCAGACCTCAAGGTGAAAGAATGGCCATAGCGACGTTTGTCGTAACCACACATAAATTATACATGCTCTTTTGTGTTGGGAAATGCTTTTAATTTCGCTAGAAAGGAAATATGACAGGAAAAAGCACATTTTTGGATTAGAGTTTGATTATAGTTCAGTCATGCAGAAGATGCAAAGCTACATGACGCAAGAAAAGCCTTCAGGGGAACCTTTTAGATGCAGACACAAAATGCAGACGGCGCTGCTTTCCAAACACAAACAGACACACAAGCTTGCATTTATAAAGTACTGGGAAGATTCAGAACAATCCTTATTAATAACAGCTCACTTTGGTTTCCATACAGTCAGAGGAAATACACCTTTTAGCATTTTAGAATTTGAAAACCCATCATTTCAAACTTAAAATCACTCTCTTTCATAAAGAGAGCGAGATTTTATAGCAGAGACTGAAAGCGGATAGTGATGCGTCAAAAAAAGAAAAGAAAAAAAAAGCCCCATGAAAGTAGCTGTCAAATTGCTTTTAGTTCAAAACCAATGATGTCTGATGTCAAAATGACAAATATTGAGCTTAAGTTTGGGTCTGTTCCTCACAAATAAATCATATGACAAAACACTACTACTGTATATTATGAAACTTTGATGGTGTCTTCACACCTTTGACATGCAGCTAAATACTTTTGTAGTACAGAAAAACAACATTATGAAGAACACTTTGCTATATATATGCATACATACATACATACATACATATATATATATACATACAGGGGTGCACATAAGTTTTTCAGCCTGGTTCTCATATGAGAACCTGGAGATTTGGTTTGGTCCTAACACGGGCCATGGGATGTAGTGTGACCCATAAAATATAACTATTATTAATTATTAATAATAGTGATAATAATATTATTGCACTTTATATATATTTATACTACGGGGGCGTTGAATGCTTGAATCTGATTGGCTGACGAACGTTCTAAGGTGTGCAATTATTTTCAGGGAACCGCACGGCGAACGTAGTTCCAGGCAGCTCTTGACCGCATTACATGACCATATCACTTCACCAAATGATTTCTGTTATTTCAAAGGTTTTGCAACAGCAAAATAACCAAAACCCACAACGACACTGGCCAAACAAATAAATATAGTAAATAAAAGGATAAAAATGACAGATCATGTCCATATTTTTGCCACAAAATTACGCTTTATTATACGGAAAGCACATACTCTATCTCTCCCGCTCTCTCTCTCTCACAGACCGCACACACACCACAGTTTGCACACACTAGCATACATCGCGCTAATGTTGTTAGCGCTACTCTGACGATTTTATCAGTAAACAACTTAAAAACTAATTTACATGATTTCTCACAAGCGAGGTAACAACAAGGGCGCTGTTCGTGAACAACAGGAACTAAGTTTCACTATAACTACAGACATTGCTGCCGAACACTATTGAGAGACGCACAGAGGTAATTCTCTCTCTCTCTCATAACTTAGTTATTAACTGTATTAACTGCATTATTAGTCTGCTATCAACGGCTCAAGCCTCCGTTACTAGGTTTAAAATGACGTTTTGGAATTAGCAACAGAGGCCTTGGATGAAATGCGGAAGAAATAATCCTACTCACAATAGCGATTTAAGTAGAAATACTGGACGAATGCCTCGAAATATATAATCTGATCGATGTTTTGAGGTGTGGCAACCGTAGTATAATCGGAATAATTGACTTCGGTCTGTTGAATTATTAGAAAAATAATGCACACCCGAGGTGTAACGGCCTCTCCGCTTCGCTTCGTGACTGCATCACCCCCTCGGGTGTGCATTATTTTTCTAATAATCCAACGGCCCATCGTCAATTATTCCTTACACACACACACACACACACACACACACACACACACACACACATACACATATATATATATATATATATATATATATATATATATATATATATATATATATATAAAATAACTAACTAAAAATATTAAACTAAATAATCAAGCGTGATAATACTATTTTATTTTAAAATAAAAAGGCAGTATTACATACAAATGCAATTATTTTATAGTAAACTTAAAAATAAAATGTTAAAATGTTTATTATTATTTTTATTTTCATCATTTTCAAACGTAAAATCAGCGAGCATTTATTTTGGTGAGTTGCCGGGTTGAAGTAAATATTATGCGCGTCCGGGTTTAGCGCTGCTGATGGAATTGCGTCAGTGAATGAAATGTCACAGACAGTTTTGCTTTGAAAATGGCAGCGGGTAGCCTAGATTATGTTTTCAATTTGAATAGAAATCTTATACAGTACAGTTTGTCAATCTAAAATGGTAATTGTGCATTAACAGCGGTCAACCATGTCGGTACGCAAATGCGCTGTCAGAACTTATTTACACAGCGCATTTTTAATTTTGGTTGCGCATGCGGACCACTTATGTGCACCCCTGTATATATATATATTATTATTATTATTATTATTTTAACTCTGGCAATTTCTCCCGGTGCTCTCAATGCGGGCCATTTGCATGCGCAATATAGGGTATACTCTCAAAATATTATAACTTTAATTCCTACGATTTAAATTCTCAAAACATTTAGACTTTATTCTTGAAATATTACGACTTTAATCTCGTAATCTTAGATTTATTTTTTAACATGGCACTAAAACGCCGTCGTACCTTTATGAGTCTTTTTTAAAGGGATTTTTTTTTTCAGGTTTTGTTGTTCTTTTAGGAATATTTTTGGAATCTTTATCCACACAATAATGGTGAAAGCTACCCCCCCACACACACGCAAATCTGTCAGGTCTGATAAGTGTTTCTACAAGCACCCTGAGTTCCCTACAGGGCTCTTAAAGCGATGTGCACAGGATTCCTATCAGAATTCAACCTCGGACACCATTTAAAATGATTGTAATGGGATCAAATGAGATCCTGCGGCCTGGAGAATTTTTTTCATCTTGGAGTCCTGTTGGATATCGTACCTTTGTCAGATCTCTGTTGTACTGTATTGCAAACATGTCCTGCTACTCGACAGTTGAAATAAATCACATGTGGAGTGGAAAGAACTGCTTTCAAAATGCATTCCGATGTCCTACAGCAGATTTTAATTTCTATAAGATAGCTTTAGTTTTGGGTTATGCTGGAAAATCCTTGTAAAAAATGATGGTTAAACTCCAATAGGAGACCTGAGCACATTTTGACTGGGGCTTGCAGTGATTCTGATTGATTTTTCACATTTCATACTGAGCTTTTTCAAGTTTAGACAATGAACGTGACACGGTCCAGGAATGTGAATAAATGCTGACGTGCAGCGGTTGGGTTCATCTCTGCGGCTTTCACAGTTTATTGTCTCCAAACCAACGTCAGCAAAAAGGAACCTGCTCATTTCTGAGGAGAACTACCTGCTCTCAGACGACCGGAGGAAAATCTCATTTCTCAGATCTGATGCTGTTGTTTCATTACTCGGGAGAGGCCGAGTTCACATTTCATTTTCTAAACTTGTCCTCATATGTTTCCCTTTTTTAAAAAAATTATGTGGAGAGCAGGTCAGATCCTCTGGATGAGTTACACACTGATGTTTTGTATTAGGTTTTTATTTTTTCCCAGATCACTAACCCTAACTTAATTCTCATATTGTATTTTCAGATAGTTTTGGAATATTTGTCCTCTCCCCAAATTTGTCACTACCGATACACAGTAATAATAATTTAATTAGAAGGGTTATATTGACCTATTAAGATTTTGCTTACATCTACAGGTGCTGGTCATATAATTAGAATATCATCAAAAAGTTTTATTTCACTAATTTCATTCAAAAAGTGAAACTTGTATATTATATTCATTCATTACACACAGACTGATATATTTCAAATGTTTATTTCTTTTAATTTTGATGATTAGAGCTTACAGCTCATAAAAGTTAAAAAACAGTATCTCAAAATATTAGAATATTTACATTTGAGTTTGAATAAATGACCATCCCTACAGTATAAATTCTGGGTATCTCTTGTTCTTTGAAACCACAATAATGGGGAAGACTGCTGACTTGGCAATGATCCAGATGATGAACATTGACGCCCTCCACAAAGAGGGTAAGTCACAGAGGGTCATTACTGAAAGGTGTGGCTGTTTACAGAGTGCTGTATCAAAGCATATTAAATGCAAAGTTGACTGGAAAGAAGAATTTGGGTAGGAAAAGGTGCACAAGCAACAGGGATGACTGCAAGCTTGAGAATACTCTCAAGCAAAGCCGATTCAAACACTTGGGAGAGCTTCACAAGGAGAGAACTGAAGCTGGAGTCAGTGCATCAAGAATCACCACGCTCAGACGTCTTCAGGAAAAGGGCTACCAAGCCACTTCTGAACCAGAGACAACGTCAGAAGCATCTTACCTGGGCTGTGGAGAAAAATAACTGGACTGTTGCTCAGTGGTCCAAAGTCCTCTTTTCAGATGAAAGTAAATTTTACATTTCATTTGGAAATCAAGGTCCCAGAGTCTGAAGGAAGAGTGGAGAGGCACAGAATCCATGTTGCTTGAAGTCCAGTGTGAAGTTTCCACAGTCAGTGATGGTTTGGGCTGCCATGTCATCTGCTGGTATTGGTCCACTGTGTTTTCTGAAGTCCACAGTCAACGCAGCCATCTACCAGGAAATTTTAGAGCACTTCATGCTTCCTTTTGTTGACAAGCTTTATGGAGATGCTGATTTCATTTTCCAGCAGGACTTGGCACCTGCCCACACTGCCAAAGGTACCAAAAGCTGGTTCAATGACCATAGTGTTACTGTGCTTGATTGGCCAGCAAACTCGCCTGACCTGAACCCCATAGAGAATCTATGGGGTATTGTCAAGAGGAAGATGAGAGACACCAGACCCAACAATGCAGATGAGCTGAAGGCCACTATCAGAGCAACCTGGGCTCTCATAACACCTGAGCAGTGCCACAGACTGATCGACTCCATGCCACGCCGCATTGCTGCAGTAATTCAGGCAAAAGGAGCCCCAACTAAGTATTGAGTGCTGTACATGCTCATACTTTTCATTTTCATACTTTTCAGTTGGCCAAGATTTCTAAAAATCCTTTCTTTGTATTCGTCTTAAGTAATATTCTAATTTTCTGAGATACTGAATTTGGGATTTTCCTTAGTTGTCAGTTATAATCATCAAAATTAAAAGAAATAAACATTTGAAATATATCAGTCTGTGTGTAATGAATGAATATAATATACAAGTTTCACTTTTTGAATGGAATTAGTGAAATAAATCAACTTTTTGATGATATTCTAATTATATGACCAGCACCTGTAGTCTGTAGATTGTAAATATATTTTTTTGCTATTTTATTACATTTTTTTTCAGAGGTAAATCCATAACAATTAAATGTTTAACAATATTTCAAGTGCATTTATGGGATTTATTGTATTTTGAATCCATTTTTTCTTTGTAAAAAGCAAAAATTTGATCATACTGAGTTCAAAGATAAGGATTCATTAATTTGAATATACATTGAACCAAAAACTATCATGACATCTTAGCTGATCATTCAGTATACTTTATTTTTGACAAAATCTCCCATGTTTCGGTAGTAACAGCACATTTTTGGCAGTGACAATGCTTTCGTAGCAACCACAGAATTTTAACTCGCATACTAAAACACTACAAAAAAATTGCACAAATATACAAAAATTTAGTTTATTTTCCCCAAATTTGAGGATTATGTGTTCCCTTTTGTTATTACCGTAACAATGACGACATGTTTCAGTAGTGACAATTTAATCGAATAACACCCCAAAAAAACAAAGATGTCACTACCAACACTCCACCAAATGTTTCAGTAGTGACGGTTTCGGTAGTGACAATTATAGATACTTTTAAACCTAAATCAAAGATGCTAATCAGAACATGGTTATCTAGAACAGTTATGAACAGTGGTATACAAATAAGAACTAAATGTTATGGAATAACTCCCAAAAAAGTGTGCTTCATTGCAGAAAAAAAGGTGTTCAGTAGTGATGTTTTTTAAAGTTACACAAATTTTTCATACTTTTGAACACATTTACCACAAAATTATGAGACCTATTTAATCATACCTTGTAGCTACGAGAGAGGGGGACACAGGAATATTTCCTGATCATAAATTTATGGGTTTAGTCAAAATCAGTCTCAGCCAATAGAGTAAAACATATACAATTTTTTAAGTTTCATAATTTACAAAGAAAATTTAAAATAAATATATATTTTTGAACTTCTCTGAAGAATCAAAAAGATACTTTTAAAAACAACAATGGAAAAAAAAAAATACAAAAATTATTTCAATATCATTTTCATAAGTTGAAATTTAGGGGTTAGGGTTCCGGACAGCCACCTCCCAATTAAAAGTACCCAATAAATATTGATTTTACACACACATACATATACATATATATACATACATATACACACACACACACATATACATTTATTTATTTATTAAGCTTATTAAAGGGGTCATGTGACGTTGCTAAAAAGAACATTATTTTGTGTATTTGGTGTAATGCAATGTGCTTATGCGGTTTAAGGTTAAAAAACACATTATTTTCCACATACTGTACATTATTGTTGTTCCTCTATGCTCTGCCTTTCTGAAACGCGCCGATTTTTACAAAGCTCATCGTTCTGAGTAGCGAGGCATGCTCTGATTGGCCAGCTATCCAGTGCGTTGTGATTGGCCGAATACCTCAAGCGTGAGATGGAAATGTTACGCCCCTTACCGTATTGTGATGCCGTATCCTGGCACGACGACACAAAAACAATAAAACCCATTATAACCGAGGCATTTGTTGCATCCATTGGGGACATAATTACTGATTATAATGACTTATATTGTCTTTTATGCACTGCATAATCATTACCATGTCTGCATTTGTGATCGGAGAAACGACAAACAACAAGCACTACTCTACACAGCTCAAAACTCGCGTTTGAATAGTCAGTAGCAAATTCTTTAAATATCGAAATGTACTTAAAGGCTGTGAGTCAGAAGAGCCAGACTGTCCTTGCAAAGTTGGAATTGCCCCACTTTATAGAAACAGTCTTTGTGCACAGCTGGCAGGCTCCTCTCCCAGGTTCAGGAAATAGTCCTCCGTAAAATGTGCTGCACACACTCAAAAATTTGGGTTGAACTGTTCTGGAACAGTGCTGTAAATACAATTTACCCACTGATTTCTAGTTGTGTCCTCTTATGGAGTTTTTACAACAAAACACAGCGTCTCCAGGACATGAATAAAAATCACGGCCCCTTTCTTTGCGTATACATTTGGGTGGTGTTTTGCAAATCTCCCCACACCATGACGTAGACATGTGGGGGTGTGTTTGAATGAGCCGTTTTAGGAGGGCGTGGTCGAGTCTTAACTTTTATAAAGAATATCTCTTTGGTTTTGAGACTTTAGTCTTTGCAACTTTAGGGATCTTATCTATGCACGAACAGCTTGTTACACTCCAAAGAGAAAGGAAAACTTGAAATCGCATCATATGACCCCTTTAATATTTTAAATATTATTAAGGGTTTCAATAGATAATAGAAGAATCTTAATAAACATCTAAGGGTGTGTTCACACTTGTCATGTTTGGTTCGATTAAAACGAACTCTGGTGCGATTGCTCTGTTAGTGCGATTCTTTTGAGTAAGTGTGAACGCTGCCATCCGAACCCTGGTGTGCACCAAACAAGCGGACCAAGACCGTTAAAAAGACAGGTCTTGGTCTGCTTCCAAACGATCTCTGGTGAGGTTCGAATGAAATATGAACACAACATGGACCAAATATTTCTAAAAGAAACAAAAACAGGAAGTAATGACAAGATTCGACGCTATGCGTCATGATTTGACGACACTGAACGAGAGGTGTAACCAAAACAAAATGAGCAGAGGGCAAACATGGAGGAACGATGAGGTAAAGTGCCTTTTATGAGCTCCTTGTGAGTTTGCAGGTGATAAAATTATATGTACACGCAACAATGAGCATGCTTAACAGACGGCATTTGGTGTGTTCGACTTAAAATGGCACTGAGCAGACCGGTCGGTTAATGGGTGCTTTGATATCATACACCCACATCACTGCTTTAAGTCGAACGTGCCTTTTGTTTGGGGTGTTCGGTAAGTTCCATCACAAAATACGTAATTCAACCCGAGCAGTCAGGTTGTGAACCTATCACCATGCCTTTAGGTTCGGTTTCTTTAGGTTTGCTGTCAAAAATGCCAATGTGAACACTAAGTGGACCAGGACCAAATGTATCATTTTCCTTTTTGGTCCGGACCTAGGATTTGAATACTTAAAATGTAAGACACACTTGTCTTTGTACTCCTCACCTGGTTGCCGCCACACGCTTGACACAATCTGAACCAAATAAGTTTATCTTGGTCTCATCAGACCACAGGACATGGTTTCAGTAATCCATGTCCTTAGCTGATTGTCTTCAGCAAACTATTTGCGGGCTTTCTTGTGCATCATCTTTAGAAGAGGCTTCCTTCTGGGATTACAGCCATGCAGACCGATTTGATGCAGTGTGCGGCGTATGGTCTGAGCACTGACAAGCTGACCCCCCCACCCCTTCAACCTCTACAGCAATGCTGGCAGCACTTATACGTCTATTTCCCAAACACAACCTCTGGATATGACGCTGAGCACGTGCACTCAATTTCTTTGGTCGACCATGGTGAGGCCTGTTCTGAGTGGAACCTGTCCTGTATGGTCCACTGTATGGTCTTGGCCACCATGCTGCAGCTCAGTTTCAGGGTCTTGGCAATCTTCTTATAGCCTACGCCATCTTTATGTAGAGCAACAATTCTTTTTTTCAGATCCTCAGAGTTCTTTACCATGAGGTGCCATGTTGAACTTCCAGTGACCAGTATGAGAGAGTGAGAGCGATAACACCAAATTTAACATACCTGCTCCCCATTCACACCTGAGAACTTGTAACACTAATGAGTCACATGACAGCGGGGAAAGAAAATGGCTAATTGGGCCCAATCTGGACATTTTCACTTAGGGGTGTACTCACTTTTGTGGCCAGCGGTTTAGACATTAATGGCTGTGTGTTGAGTTATTGTGAAGGGACAGCAAATTTACACTGTTATACAAGCTGTACACTCACTACTTTACATTGTAGCAAAGTGTCATTTCTTCAGTGTTTTCACATGAAAAGATATAATAAAATATTTACAAAAATGTGAGCGGTGTACTCACTTCTGTGAGATACTATACATATACTGACGAAAACAAGTCTATAAATGCAGAATGTGGAGGGATGTGCATTCAACAAGTGTTACTTTAGTATAATTGAGATACTAATGTTGTTTTTATAAACATTTATAATGTTTTTATTTTTATATTATTTTTAATATAGAAATTATATTATAATTATTATTATTATATATTTTATGTATTTTTCATTTTCATTTATCATTTTAACTTTAAAGTCTTATTAATTTAGTTGTGAATTTCGTCATTTGAGTTTTTTTATATTTTATTTTAGTATATTAGTTTGAAATTAAGAAAATTAAAAAATTAAAAAACGACTAAATGAAATTAAGAAATGCCTTGGCATCTAGCTGAAATGAAGTAAGTTCTAAGTGAGTATATTTCATTTTACTTAACATTTAATTTATTTCAGGTAAAACAATTTTTAAAATAGTTTTAGTTAAATATAATAACCCTGCATTCAACTTGTCACAAGACACAAATCCTTACAAACAAACAAACATCACCAATGCATTTGGTTGTGTGCGTTTCAGCACAGTTTGAGACATTTCTTGAGATCTCTCTTAAACCTCTCGAGGAGACATGTGGGATTTTTCTCTCAGGACAAACATCTGAGTAGCAGGAGATGCCATTCAAACTCTCTGTTTTGAACTCTGTGAGAACGACCATAATAAAGGAGGTGTCATTTGCGGTTCCTCTTTCCAGTGGAAAGCTAAAACCGAAAGTGTTTACCTCCAAATAAACTAGTGTAATTTTGCGAAATGTGAGCAATCTGTAAACAGCGTGCGGTGTGTTGTTCATTAAACGTGTCACAAGATGTGAATCATGACAAACAGTGCCAGTATCTCAGCTGACTCAAATAAACAAACAGGACGGTAAATGCGTACTCATTTCTTCACGATTCACGTGAGCTTGTGGGAATTGAGTTATGCCGAAAATCCCCTTTTCTGAGGCCGAGCGTCTCTCTCTTTCTCTTTCTCATTCCCCTCCCCACCTCTCTCTCTCAGTATCTGGCTCATGTTAGATCCTGTCTGCTTCAGCAACGTCCGAAACCCCACCTCCTCCTGTCTGTCTCTCTCTCTCTTTCTCTCTCTCCACCCCGTCTCAGGCGGCGTGGAATCCTGGCTGTGTTTAATTGCCGAGTGGCAAGATCTGAGGGAAAGATCGGGAGCCGCTGCGTCTGTCAACGCTTTACGAGCCCCAACCCCGGGAGAGAGAGACAGGGAAGGTGTAGGAAGGAAGTGTTTGGAGTTTGGGAACGGGTGAGCTGGGGAATTTGTACGCAGTGGGGAGGTGAAGAAAGAGGTGAAACGCTGAAGTAAGACTTCAGAGTTGGAGAAAAAAAAAGAGGGAGGGAAAGAAAAGAGGCCCACCGTTGGAGAAAGGGCAACGAGAGGGAAAAGTGGGAAAACAAGAGTAAGTTAGAAAAAGGAGGAAGGAAGGAAGGAAGGGGGAGGTGAGCGAAAAGTTAGAGAGGGAGAGAGTCAAACGCAGTGAACGAGAGGAGACGCAGATGAGAAAAACAGACGCTGTGGATGGCCTGGGTGGAGAGAGAACCAGTTGTTTTCTAAGTCGCCTTTCGGACTGGAATGCACTCTGAGAATTTGAGATTCCCGACTCCTTACTGCCAACTTTGCTTGCGACGTGCACCGGGCCCCGCAGACGGATCATGTCTGCATATGGAGTCCGGAGTAGCCCCGTTCCCAAAGGAGTTGGGGATGGAGCGAGCGGAGAGGACTGGAGCGTCTCCGGTTTACGCCGAGGAGCTCCGGCATCCGTGCTACAGGTGGGACTCAGCGTGCGTTCGGGAGATCCGGCGGGAGTGCGGATGCGTCCAGCGGTGGTATTACCCGGAGCTGTTGCATCCTTTCAACGGCGACCATGTTTTGAAGGTCAGAGGTCACCGGTGCTACTCATCCTACGTTCAGGAATGGGACTACGTTCATCAGCCTGAATATAACGGACATTGCGAGAGGAGACGAGTGTCGTTCCGGCATCACAAGGAGAGACCCGAGACTGACAGACCATCACACTGTAATGGGCCGAACTCTAATCAGGCTGGGTTTTTTCCAACCGAGGTGCCCTCCAGCAAGTTGGGCCGCTCCAAGGCACTCAGGAACGGGCTGCAGGTGAACGGACCACAGCGGGAAGTAAGGACATCTTGGGGGGATGCGGGTCTGGAGGAACATGGCAAGCAGAGGAAGAGCCAGGGAACAGTACGGGAACAGATCAAACAAGTGGTCACGGAGCTCGAGGAAGTGCTGGGTGGTCTCAAACAGGTCCAGTTGGAGATGAAAGAGGTGAGGATAGAATAATAAATAGAGGGAGTGATGTTGCAAGATCAAAAATTGGGTCTTGAAAGTTTTAAAGAGATAGTCCAGCCAAAATGAAAATTCTGTCATTTACTCATGAATGCATGAGGAAAGCACATAAATTTGACTTTTTCTTAAAAAGATACTTTACTGAAAATGAAAATTCTATTATCATTTACTCTTGGATGCATAAAAAAACTTAGAAATTTGAATGTTTTTTCTTAAAGGGATAGTTTACCCTGAAATTGAAAAAATTCTGTCATCATTTACACGAGTGCATGAAGAAAACAGAAATTTTATGATTTTTCTTAAAGGGATTATCTAGCCAAAAATTACACTTGTGTCACAATTTACTCATGAACGCATGAAGAAAATTCAGAAAGGTTATTTTTCTAAAAGGGATAGTTCACCCAAAAATGAAAATATGGTCATCATTTACTCATGAACACATGAGGAAAGTACAGACATTTTTACTATTTTGGGAATAAAAAAGGAATAGTTCACCCAAAAATGAAACGTCTGTCATCATTTACTCATAAATGCAGTTAGAAAAATCACACACTGACTAAAAAAAAAAAAACCTACTTTTCTTTAAAGGAATACTCCATTCAATCAATAAATAAATTTAAACTAACTAAATAAATAAAATATCTTTCATTTACTCACCCTCATGTCATTCCAAACCTGTATGACTTTGTTTCTTCTGTGGAATATAAAAGAAGACATTTTGAATAAAGTTGGTGCCCAAACAACACTGATTGGACCCCACTGACTTATACAGGACGTACAAAAAACTGAGACATTTCTCAGAATATCTTGTTTCACAGAAGTCATACTGGTTTGGAACGACAACTGGCCAAATGAAACGCTGTGACTGACAGACTACTATTTCTCTTCATGCATTCATATATAGTAAACATTCATATAATGAGATTTGTCACTGATTTGGGGTTTCGCATATTTGAGATGGGATTTTAATAAGCACAGAGACTGGATAAGATCAAAAATTCATTCTGTTTAGCCAGTGGAAATATAATATCTGTGTGCTCTTAGCAAACATCTTTGTGATGAAGCTATTCTGAAAACATCATCTGAAAGCCTTCAGAAACCAAAGTACACATCTGCCAGCAACGCACTGTCAATTGTACTCATGGCTGGAATTACTCCATTGGAAGCTTTATTGTGAAGAGGAATATAGTATTTTCTGGAAGGGAAGGGGCAGGTCCTTAAGTCCATCACAAAGGCTTGTTATAAGAGAACAGAATCTTAAAATCAATACCTAAAGATAGCTCAATATGTGCAGACTGACATTAGCAATAATGGACTGTGCAGGACGTAAGACATTAATTGAATTATTTAGATACGTTTCAATGGATGCATCAAGACTCCCATTAGATGTAAATGACTGCAGCAGGAAATAAAGTCAGTAGATTAATGCATCACAGTGAAGGAAGCCAAAAAAATATTTTTATGCTATATTAACCTGATGATGACCTGCGAGGATGGGTTTAGAAAAAACTTTTCAGTGTTCAAATAGATTTTGATGGGTCAGTTTAATGTTCAGAGTCACTATTAGTCAGTCATTGGTAGTTTGAAACACTGTGATGCTTTCAAAATATTGATATGAGAGGCTTGACATCTCAACTTCTGACTCGGCCAATGACGAGAGTTTAGGGGTGGGACTATTATTGATTAATGACAGACAGCTTTAGGTAGAAGTGTCTGGGAAAGCTGTTTGGAAAGCAGTTATTATATTTTTAATCAAGTTGTGCTGCTAGTGAAAATCGCACAGTTTACCTTTGAGAAAAAATGTTAAAATATACATATATATATGCCCACTATCATGCTGTTCTAAACCCACATGACTTTCTTTTTTTGTGGAACACAAAAATGTTCTACAGAATATTCATGCTGCTTTTTCCCCCCCATACAATTTATATTCATCCATTCAAATTGCACTCATTACTTGCTGAAAATCCTGCTTTTAAGAACAGGGATTTCTTAAGGTTTCAAGTATTATAATAATACTGTGCATAAAAATCTGAAATGATTTTTGGATGGAAGCATGAAAACATCCCTTAGTTTAGTTCCTTTTTTTTTTTTCTCCAGTTTAAAAAAAAAAAAAGTTAACTCAGTATGATAGCAAAAATCATTGGCGCCGCCCAATATGGTGCGACACATTTGGATCCATCATGTTTGAATATGAGAATGCAGTGGAAGAAAGGAAGAAATCCAGTCAACTATTAGTGCATGACTCCTTTTTGGAGATTGACAACTTTTGCCATGCAAAAAGGTGGTTTAAAGCATCTCCTTTAGTGCGAGAGAAATAAAGTTTAGAATGATATTAGGATCTGTACATAATGACAGAATTTGTATTTTATTTTTCTGTCTGTGAAGGTGGTCCAACAGATCGACATTCTGACGTCCAATATTGACCTTGGTGAAGACGAACCAAGTCTAGCCAATGGACTCTCCCAAGATGCCACCAAAAGCAGTCAGACTGGTGTAGTGGCATTGATCCACAATTCAAACAGCGAAGAGGACATGTCCATTTCCAATTCCTCTCTCGCTCACAGCCCTGTCACTGTGGATTTAGTTCACATTAACAGTCCTTCGCCAATGAGAAACTGCATAAGTCCAGCCCCTCCTGAGCAACGATCCGTTGCTGTCGAGGATAAAGGCAAACGAGTTGTGAAACAGAGTTCAGAGACTCAGAGGACAGCCAATGGAAACTGCCTACCGCATCGAATGGCAAGGAAAAGCCAACTGGAAAACCACAGACCCCCTGTAGCTCCAGCAGTGTGCACTAACTCAAATAAAACCCACCGGCCTCCACCTTACCCTCAGAACGGACAGGTGAAGATGAGGACGCCCCCCTATCCTGGGAAACATAAGATGCTCTCCTCCACCGTAGTGTAAGGATACAAAACTAACTCGCTTTCACTGAAACCCAATCATCAGCAAAGAGGACAACATACACTGCACACATCACACATACTCACAGATACATTGCACACATGCTTAATCGTTTACCAAGTAACTTGTCCAAATGCTTCTTGGTGACGAAACTCAGGGTAAGTGGACACTACACGTCCTAACACGAATGGTCAGCATGTGCTTGCTGTGTTTATGTTTATGCATGTGTGCATCTGCACTTCTAAACTCAAATTATCAGGTATTTATACACTACTATTCAAAAGTTTGGGGTAAGATTTTGAAAATATTTTTGAAAGAAGTCTCTTCTGCTCACCAAGGATGCATATATTTGATTAATTGTACAGTAAAAACAGAAATGTGGTGAAATATTTTTACAATTTAAAATAGCTGTGAAAATATTTTAAAAATGTAATTTATTCCTTTGATGTAAAGCTGAATTTTCAGCATCATTACTCCAGTCTTCAGTGTCACATGATTCTTCAGAAATCATTCTAATATGCTGATTTGCTGCTCAAGAAACATTTCTGATTATTATCACTGTTGAAAACAGTTGTGCTGCTTCATAGTTTTGAGGATTTTTATATTTTGTGACATTACATATGCCTATACAATTGTACTGACCCTACACTTTGGAACAGTTGTGTATTATCACATTATTGTATTTACTTACATTTAGCCTATGGATTATCTCAACTGTTTCTCCTAGATTAGAATGAGATTAAATAGCGAGCAAGTGGAAATGAGAAAAATCTCATGTCTCCTTAAGAGTTTCAGAATATATGTCAAAAACGTCTCAAACTGTGCTCATATTAGCAAAGATATCAGAGATCTCAATTTGATAATTTCTCAAATTCTCCCAATACCAATTTAATGAGCAGCTATTTACATTAATTTTATACATGCTGTCAACTATTATCTAATTTGTTTCAAATTCATATCGGGAGAAACATCTGAGATGACTCAAAGCTTTAAAAGAGCAACTTCTGATGGGTTTATTTCCCCGAAGTGCTGAAACATGTGCCACATCCATGTGCCTTTCAGAAAAAGAAAAAGAAAAAACGCACTCTCTATTACAACAGACACCATCACCATGTGTTTTTTCTTAGTTATTATTTCCCAGAAAAGAAAGGCATGGTGGGGTCTGCCGGCATTGAATCATTTCCTCAGAAATAGAGACCGAGCCATTTCTGATGAAGACAGTCTACCAGTCTACACAATGACTCAGTGTTAACAAGGCTAACTATGCGTCATGAAAGATGTCTTCCATCTGTTCTGTAGGCTAACATAGTGTCAATACGCTGCACTTGTTTCCTCAGATTAAGGCGAGCTTTGTTGTTCGCCCCGCAGGCAGAGGAACGGTCTTGAACGCTGTGCGATTCAAAAGTCGTTCCCGCATCTCAGATCTGAGACTGAACATGACTTTGGGACAACCGTGCAGCTCTTTGTTGATTTATCACACAGGATTTGAGGATACAATCAGGAATGTTTGATAAACATTCTATAAATGAAACTTCTATCCATGGCTGATTATATCGGTTCTTCTTTGGTTGTTGTCGAGGCACGTTAAAGGTTCAAAGACGCGACTTCAAGGCTGGGATTTCTTGGAAGGTCATCTTACACCGCTGTAGACAAAATGCAGATAATATTACGACGTCCATCAATTAAATTAACTAGATTTATACATGTCCTGAAGAAAAGTTGAGAGGTGCTTGCCTGTGCAAAACGGGCGGTTGCAAGGGCATTGCTTTGTGGTTGCTATAGGGTGTTTTCTGGGTGGATGCTTACAAGCTCAAAAGGGCCCACCCACAAGTCTCTATGATATTATCATCCCTAAATATGCAACCTCACTGGATAAAGATAGCCATTCATACAATTCACTGCAGCTTCCATCTGAAATTAATACTAGTGGCAATAAAATCACTAACAACATTTGTGCCATTTCACACAAATATATCAAAATTATTTACTACAGGGGCAGATTATGAATTGATAAAGACTAATTTATGTGCAGTTCCAAATTCCTTGTATAATGTTATGAGCTCAAAACACTTTTACCATAGTTCATGATTTGTAAACTAATATATTTTGATGTTTGCATCAAATAATCAGATTTATTCTGTCTTTTCTGAGTAAACTTGCTCAGTAGCCCACCTGGTATGAGGTACGAGTAGAGTGAAAAACAAGTCAAAAGAAATGCTCAAAGACTTGTAGAAGCAAGCTAAAATGCCATCCAAATGCATTTTTAATTGCACTTTTCCTTTTGTTAAATCTATTGGCTAGGATTTAGTATATGGTTTAGAGTAGGTTGGACGTTATTTTCAAATGCGATACAGCATTGACCTAGCATCTCTCTCCAGAGACTTCATTTACGTAATAAAATGTGAAACAATGTAATAAAACATCACCAGATTCACATTCATGTATTTTAGAGAAAACTGAATGCTCTTTTAGTGCTGCTCATTGGACATTTCATTTAAGTAAAAAAAAAAACAGCATTGCTAGATTCACGTTCATCTGTATCAGAGAAAACTGAACGCGTTTTTAGCACCACTCACTGGACATTTACCTACAACAAACAACGTAATAAAATAATCACCAGATTCACTTTTTATTGGTATCACAGAAAAATAAAATCTGAAAATGCTTTCAGCGCCTTTCACTGGACATTTCATTTACATGTAACGACTAACATTGCCAGATTGACATTCATGTGTTCTGGAGAAAACTGAATGCACTTTTATTCTCACTCATTGGAAATTTTCATCAAACAGCATAATAAAACGTTGCCAGATTCACGTTCATAACTTCCATAATGTTCAAAACTGAATGCGGTTTTAGCACCACTCACTAAACATTTAATTTACGTGCAACAACCAACGGAATAAAACATCATCAGATACACTTTCGTTGATTTCACAGAAAAGTAAATGCGTTTTTAGTGCTACTCACAGGACATTTCATTTAGCCTACATACAACAACCAACATAAAATGTTGCCATATTCACATTCATGAGTTTTGGAGAAAACTGAACATGCTTTTGGTGCCACTATGCTGAACATTTCACTTTGATTGTGTCGCGAAATACGCAAGAGGCAACGTGACACCTATTTTTCAGGCATATTTTTCCAATGAGCTAAGGTTGGAAATATGGCTCACATCCCTGCTTCTATTTTTTTGCCATTTTATCAAGTAAAAACTATATTTCAGATCAATAAAATAACAGCACACCTCCCCTCAATAAGACAAGATTTTTTTGTCTGGAGCATGCAAACATTGAGCTTTAATACTTCTGGGAAGCACAACTAGTTCAACTAAGCCATTTAGCTGGGAGAGCTTGAATTTGACACTATTCCCTGACGTATCTGACATTCCTCTGGGGTTAAAGTTAAAATGGCAGATGTGATCTTTGTGTGTACGGCTGAGAACAAAAGGAACTGATTCCTGCCTGCCGGGATGTGAAAGCAATAGTTACGGTTTGGCAGTAGAGGGTCATTGTCCTCTAGTGGAGGGTATGCGTCTCTGCACCATTGTTTTTTATCGTTTTCAGGCCGGCCCTTCTGTCTGGTTTTCATTAGAAACCACTTGGCTTAAGGCCTGACCGAATGAGGCAAGCTCGTACAATATTTGTGATGGTCAAATAAACACAGGCATTTTCAGACATCATTTACGATGACGGCCACCCACTAGCTGGGAGGGCAACAACAGCTGGGCTCAAGACAAACCAGGAAGTAGGTGCATAACAGACAGTGTCACCCAAACACAGCGGATGTTTTCATAGACCTGTGTTTACAGAGAACGCCCACCGTTTGGTGCCTTCGCTCAGGCTACCCAGTGTCGGTTTCAGAAACCATGTCTTCATCGGCTGTAAAACGAAGCCTCAAGAAGAACACTGTACTATTTACAAGTGATTTTTATTTAAATTCCAGTTGGGATTAAAATCCCAGAGGAGCTCTCTTTATTACATCACTTGTTTCTCCAAGCGAGAAGTGAGATTAAATTGAGAGCAAATGGAGAAACTTTTGCTCAAAGGAACGGTTTCCCTTAAAAAATTGTTTTAAAATATCTTTTGTGGCAGAAAAATAACAGAATTTCCATTTTTGGGTGAACCGTCCCTTTAAGTCTCTTATTTCTCATGTTTCTCTTAAGAAAAATTGATGTTCTCGAAACATTAAAGCGTGTAAAAGTCAGCAATTTCAATGTGAACTCAAGTTCTCTTTTATAGCTCTACATACAATACTCTTACTCTATGGCAGCTTTTCACTCATTTCTGTCTGTTTTTTCTATGGAATTTTACGAGAAATGTGAGAAAGTTGATACTTAAATTAAACCTTCCAGAGAGCTGTAATAAGTCACCTTAGGGATTTGAAAACACCGTTAAATATACTTTTGACCATCACAATCCCTTCCTGAATACAAGTATGACCTTGTGTGTGATATAATATTAAATATCTTTATTAAGATAAATTTAATTTTCATCTCGACCAGAAACATTAAAGTTAATCTGCAACTATAATAAAGTCACATCAGCTTTGATAAATTGTTCAAGCAAAAGCTATTTAAAAAACAATCATAAAATATAAATGTGCAGAAGACAGTTTTACTTTTGGGTAGGTGGATAATTACATCTGTCTGTGAGCGCTCAGACTTTGGCTTTAACTTTCTGGGGTGGCAGACGATTTGGACAAATGAGAGATGGAGCAATCATACAGTATGACGGCATGAAGTCTGCTCACATTGCAGCTTATTCTGGCCACCAATTAAACGCCTCCTTAGACAGGAAGAGAACGTCTGAGCGACACTACTACAGTTTGTTTTTGTTGTTGTTGTTAGGGGCGGGATTGTTTAGAAAAAGGTTGCACCACAATAGTAGAGTAGTGCAACAAAAATAAAATAAATAATAGTACAGCAATCAGGTTGAAAGGTTGCATAGAAATGAAATTGTTTAGAGAAAAACGTGATAATTGTGTAAAGATGACTTATTCCTGACTAAAGTCAGTCAATTAGATTAGACATTACCAGAAATGTCTAAAACGTGTTTGATGGAAATGACATGGACATTGGCTAAGCGTTTGGAAAATGTTTCATGCTTTCTTTCTCAATCTCAGTGACCATCTATTTCCAACCTGTGGCCAGATGTTAACTGGGGGAAAAAAATAAAAAACATAGATTTTTACATAGTTTCATCCTATGTAAGGTCTATACTCTATATTTACCAGAAAATAAGAATATAATCTTAGAAGAAAAAAAGAAGAGTCATAGGTCTAGGAGAAACAACCAAGAAATGAAGGGATCTCGTTATGATTGTGATTTATTTTTCCTGTGGCATACTTCCAAATTTGTCCCTCTGTTACTGATGATGTCTAGAAGCTGATTTAAGAACCAAACAGGAAAAAATGCCAAGAAATCGTTCTTGTTTAGACGAGATTCATGCTGATTTGTTTAAAAATATAACACCCTAGCAACGACCTAGAACACTTCATAAACCATATTGTAAAATAAAAGATGCTAAAAATAGCCAGAACACCTTAGCAACCGCATAGCAACGACCCAGAACACTAGAAACCACATAGTAAAATAAAAGATGTTAAAATATGGTAGATACTAAATCATAGAGACCTTGTTTACATCTGAAGTTATGATCCGATCACAGATGAGACACATATCTGTCGCTCAAATATATGTGAATTTTAATCAAAGCACAAACAAGGTGTTTCAAGTGAAATATGTAACGTTACAGTATTTAATGTCTTACCTGTGTAAACTGAACTTCGATGTGATTCAAATGATCTGGTATCAATCATGCCGTGTAGCTAATGCGCTTATCCAGATGTTTTGTTCAGACGGTTATTTTCCGTTAACGCTGCACATTTCGCGGCAAATTTCAAATGCATTTTTTAGCGCTCTGGTTGATTGACAGGTGAGTGGGCGGTGCTTCGCGACTCTTCCGCACGTGCGGATGCACATGTGATCGTTTCTGACTGTGATTAATGTGATTTTAATGATCCAAAACAAACAAAAAAATGTTAGTTCTAGTTTTACATCTGTATTTAGCTTTCTCCACTCTAACCGATTCGCGAAGTAAACGGATTTATCTGAGGAAAACCATGCAAGGACCATAGCAACAGCAACATTTGAAAAAGTTATGTAAAAACTACCATTATAATCACTGAAGCTGCGAAATTAATTTCTTATTTTACATGGTATCTGCACTACAGAATTTGGTATACAGCGCGCACTCAACAAAACTCCAGAGCTGACTAATCTAGACGCATCTGATTGGCCAATGCATTCATAAGCTCAACAGAAACATCTGTGATTGGTTAGAACCTTACGCAGTGTGCAAAGATCTAAATGCAATTCCACGATTTGACACTTCTCACATTTCATTTTAACTGCAACAGCCATAATATATTTCGTTTAATTATGCAGGGGCAATTTTTGCCCTTTTATCTTGAATTTGTGTGGCATTTTGTTAATTTTGATGGCATTTTTGCCACAAGCCCTCATGAATTTCTGACCTTGTGATTGTAACACCAGTACTTTTATTATTCCGTCAACTGAATAGTTGTGTAGCTATGTCCAAACCAGAGTGCATTCAGCCAGTCTCCTCTGTCTCTGCAGCTATTAAAAGTGTTTCCAATCAACAGCCTGGCATCTACACTAGAGTCACCATAAAGACAGCACACTGCTGTATTAGGAAACTCATGTCCAATCAGATCTGCTGTCCTCAACACCGAGCCAAGCTGAGCGTATAAATTAGAGTAATAAATCACCCTGATAAGCGAGAACAATCTTGGCATTAGAACAGGGGAGGCTAAATTGCGTTACATTATTTTAGCACATAATGCAAGCCAGTCAGGTTTGTAAAAGAAACAGCTATGCCAAGGACAAGTCAGAGGTAGAGAAGCACCTAGTGTCATTTTGTCATGCTCATCTTCTGTAATTATTGCTGATTAGGTCTTTTTAAATGTTTGTCGGCGGCTTTTCTTTTCTCTGATCTGGGCTCTGCTCCAGCACTTGCTTATAAGCATCGATCAACACGTTTTGAAAGGGACATTTGTCTAATGAAGACGCCCGTGGCTTGTGACCCTGTCTGTGATGGGCGAGACACGAGAGTGCACTATGTAATGAAATTCTTTTTATTACACAGGGACTGATGCCACACAACCCAGCTGACTCACACCAGAGGACGGAGAATCCCAGGCCGAGGGGCAGTGACTGTTTCCCATGGAAAACGCCAGAAGCATCTCAAAGCCCTCTTTCTCTCTCACACCCCTGCTGAAAAAAACCCCTAGTTTGGACAATTTAAAGTCACCATGAGATGGCATTGATAGCTCAATTTACTTCTATAGCCTGACGTATTTCTGATTGAAACTCAGTGAGCAAGCGTGTGAGTCATGTGGTTGGAGGGGCAAGAGGGATAATGTCAGCTAAATAGGGAAGTCGTTTCAGAGGCGGAGCAAGTTGTTTAATTTTGTTGAAAGATTATGAAAACGAGCATTTTTTAAAAAAATAGGAAAAGTGTGCATCAAGTAATTTTAAACAAACAGGAATGAGTCTTAAGAAAGTAAATAGGGTTGGTTTTAAGTTTATGTTTTGTTAAAGACACCATGGCATCCAAATTGGAGTGCATGTATATTTTGTCTACCTGTAAAAGTTAAACTTTTGGCAAATATATGCATTTAAAATGTTCGGCTTTTTTTCCTCCAGGAAATCGGCCCAAAAACATTGATCTTGATTGCTGGGATAAGCATAGACTAGACTAGTGGTTCTCAATTCTGATCCTTAGCAACTGCATAAAAACATTCAAAACACCTTAGCAACTGCACAGGAACATTCTAAAAAGCTTCTCACAACTTAACACCTTAGCAACCGCATAGCAACGTTCTGAAACACTCAGAATTATCAACTTAAATAAATTGCTATATTTAAAAGTGCTAAACTGAATTATAAATGTCTTTTGTGATATTTAATATAAATAAATATAATTTGGTTATATGTGCATTTTATCTGATAGAATAGGCTACACATCTAATATAACCAAATTAAGTTTGTTTTCATAAACTGAGTGAGAAATGTCTGTTGCTGTAAAAAAATAAAAAGTTTAAATATGACAATTTATATTCATTAAATGAATAACAAATTTATATTTATAGAAATGCACTTGGAAGTTTTTAAAGTTAAATTATTAAAAGTGTTGTCAATAAAATGGCCTCTAGATTGAAAACAGCCCCAATCCTAAATGATAAACTCCACGTGCTTTTGTAATCAGCGATAGCAAGTTACATATGATGTCTCGTCTGTGTGTTTGATTGCACTAATACTCATATTTATTTCCTTCTCCAAACATTTGGTAGGAAGTGACTGGAATTTATTCATTTTTAAAGTGTTTTTTTGTTTTGGCTTTTGTCCATTAAGTGTAGTTTTGCAGGGCTGTGATATAAGCTAAAGACTATTAAAAATAGTCTAGTTCCAATTTCAGTAGGAAATACGTCAGCACAGGAAAGAAAACGGAGCCCATCAAACCATTTCATGGGACTTTAACTGGTTTAGATGGACACTGCTGGTGTGTCACAGGCTCAAGCGGGTCAAACTGGTTGTTTCTGAAGGTAGAGACCAGTGTAATGAAAGGTCCCAAAAACATGCATTAAACTTGTTATTTAGGCTGACTGAACTAGTTTAGCTGGTCAAAGCTGTTTTGGGTCATTTCAGCAAGGTCTCTCTCTCTAGCTGAGCTGTGTAAACCCTTTGGAGCAAGCTGCCCTTCTTAACTAACCTGTGACCTGATATCTGCATGTTTCTCCTTTAAAGGGAACACAACCGAGGAATAAGCTGCTTTAGGTTGGAAATGATGACTTTATAACAGAGCCCTGAGCTCTCAGATTTATGCAGCGCTCACATGGATCTGAAAGACTCTTGACTACCCAGCTAACAAAAATATGTTCTAAGAACATTACTTCTGTTACATACAGTTTTTAAACACATTTTTCTTGGTTATGTGAACATTCCATTTTTAGAATTTTTCAAACATTATAGAAACATTACTTTTAAATGTTCTCTAAATCTGAGAACATTTAATAACTGATAACATTGATAACTGAATGAACTTTTTTTCTTTTTTTTTAACATTACATGACAAACGTTTGTTCATGACTTTGCGAGAACCTTACCAGACCATTCCTTGTTAGCTGGGTAGACAGTTGAAATGCCTAAAAAGAAGAAGAGTTTTCTTAATATTTTTTATTTTTACTATTGTTATTCAGACCAAAGATTGAAATGATTTTTGTTCAGGGAGGCTGAAGGATTTGTAATTTTGTTAAGCTAAAGCTAATGAACATTAACATTGCCTCAAAGGCAGCTCATAAAACCACTTCAGAGAGGTATACAGCTAATATCTGCTAGAAACAGAGTTTATACTTCTGGATTCAAGTCGATGGATCCTAACACAGTATTGCAGCTGTGGACTGGAATTATTTAATCAGTATTTAAAGCCAGTATAAGCCATCTTTATAGACCAGGGCTCCTCAAACCTGGACCTCGAGATCCACTTTCCTGCAGAGTTTCGCTGTAACCCTAATCAAACACACCTGAACATGCTAATCAGTGTGTTCAGGATCATTCGAAAATCAGGTGAGTTTGATAAACTCTGCAGTGGATTGGACCTCCAGGGTAAGATTTGAGGAACCCTGTTATAGACTGTTGCAATCGTGTAGTGGTATTTTTCACTCTGTGGCCAATAGAGGGCGCTTCAGACCACAGAACAACAGAAAGGGGACGCCAATGACACGTGAATGTCTTATAAGTGTGTATACAGCTCACATGAAATAAAACATTAAGTGTGTAAATTATATTCTCTGTGACTTCTGATTTTATAAGCAAAATAAATAAAATGAATTTATAATTTCTAAAGATTTCTGATTTTTGAAATAGTCGGTAATGAATGAAACAAATCAGCAATGATTTCTGAAGAATCATGCACTGAAGACTGGAGTAATGATGCTGAAAAATTGTAATAATATTTCACAATATTAAAGCTTTTGCTGTATTTTTAATCAAATAAATGCAGACTTGATGAGCAGACGAGACTTTTTTTTTTTAAATATTAAAAATCTAAAAAAAAAAAATTATAGCTGTGGCTTGGGCCCTTTTTCCTAATGGCTTTCTCACATTCAGCATTTGCAAATGACAGTATTCCTCCAGTCTGACTAATATTTGCACTATAATTTAGAGCTCTGCATGGGAAGGTATTGACAGCGTCTGTGTCCCTGTTTATTTAAATCTTGTCTGAGAGTTTGTCACAGCTCTCTGAGGGGCCTATTGACTTCAACGGGACTGCATTGAACAGTTTTTTTCAGTGCTTCGAAACTAGACGGTCATTGGATAAATGCTGCAATTAGGCTATGTCCTGCCCACGGACACTCAGCGTCTCTGGGGGTGAATGGAGGAGTGGGCTGGACTCCGGGCTTCTGCGTGATGATTGGAGGGTCTGTCTGTCGAAAGACTGCATCTCAGTTTGATTGACGGCGATTTTGTCCTATAAAAAGTCGCTGAGGCTGAAGCTATTCCAGCTCAGTCACATCACGTCGCGGATTTTGCAGGTGTAGTTGGAAGACAAACTGCTGCAACCTATTTCTTGGTATTTGCTTGGCGAAATTGCTTGCCAGTTTTCATCATACATTTCACACAATTATACACTAGGGCTGATACACCGGTACTACAGTAGTTTCGAGATACTAAAGCTTAAAAATACCTGCGGTGCCATTGCATTTTTTAAACCGTAGCCTAGTATCGTCCATACGGTACCGTAAGATGTGTTTTAAACGTTTAAAACGTTCATTTGAACATGCATGCCAGCAGAAACATTACAAGTTGATTGCCAAATGTCTTTCTGCTGTGCTCAAGTTTCCAGATAATCAGCAGTGTTTGTGACACACCGTGGGGTTCTTATACATGTAGCACCAACCTCAGCTTTGCAGTGAAGAACATTTCTCCTTTTGTTTGCAGACCATGGTTCTTACAAAAATGATTGTAGGCATCCTCTTCAGTCTCTCACTGAATTTATGGCTCTGTGAGGCTGCATATAGTGCTCGAAGCTGCAAAGAACTGCATGAAAAGTATCGGGTTAATGATGGTACGCTTATTTTATGTCAATATTTTATCTTAAGCAACAGCTGTGTTGAAGTGACTCAGGAATGCTTCTGTTCATGTAGATGGGCTGTACACTCTGAACACATCAAGAGGAGTTCTTTATCAGACGTTCTGTGACATGACCACTGCGGGCGGCGGCTGGACGCTGGTGGCCAGTGTTCATGAAAACTACATGTATGGAAAGTGCACTGTTGGTGATCGCTGGTCTAGTCAGCAGGGCAGTGACCCAAACCGGCCTGAAGGTGACGGGACGTGGGCAAACACAGTCACGTTCGGGACAACAGAAGCCTCTACAAGTGATGACTATAAGGTATTTTTAGTACAGTTATGGTTTCACAACCCTAGTTAAATAGGAGCAACATAAAGGACACAAAGACGCTAGACAGACAATCAAAAGATGTTTATGAGGAATTTGAAATGACAGTTTGTTTCCATTCTATCACAGAATCCTGGATACTATGGCATTGCAGCACAAGATGTGTCTGTGTGGCATGTTCCTAATAACGCTGATTTGGAGCAGTGGTCAGCTGCCTCCATCCTGCGATACCACACTGAAAATCACTTCTTAAACCTCCACGGAGGAAACCTTTTCAATTTATTCAAGGTCAGATAAACTTTGATACGACTTGTGAGTTAGAAACCTTTACAAAAAATGAAGAAATAATTTTTATCTTCATTTACCCAGAAATTCCCTTTGAAGTTTGGAACAGGGACCTGCCTCACTGATAATGGACCTGCTATTCCAATAGTGTATGATACCGGAAATGTGGATTTCAACAAAAATCTGTATGGTCCCTATTCAAGAAGTATGAGCCAGAATTTTTTTTTCTTTTTTTAAAGAAAGTAGTTACTTCCGTTGACAATCCGGAAACGTTTTATTTAGGGATGGTGTGCAATTTAAAAGGCATCATTATTGAGATTCAATCAACGTAATGATTGAAAGCCACGTCATGTGAGAGATTCTCTGCCTTTTTTTCCAGCAATGTTTACGCCCGGATTCATCACATTCAGAGTCTTCAATACTGAAAGGGCAGCCTTGGCTCTTTGTTCAGGTGTCAAACCAACCGGCTGTAACTCTGAACATGTGAGTTAAAAGAATATTCTGGATTATTTAAATCTATGTCAATGGACAGCATTTTTAACCTGCTGTTAACCACATAATGCATTGATAGTAATACATTTATGGAAATAAATCAACTGCCCCAGTGTCATTTGAAGAAGTGCATAGGTGTGTGTTGTTAGTAATGCACTCATGTTCTTGCAGTTCTGTATTGGTGGAGGTGGATACTTTCCTGAGGGCGCTCCTAGACAGTGTGGGGACTTTGCGGGCTTCGACTGGGATGGCTATGGTACTAATGCAGGATGGAGTGCTTCCAGAGAGATAACTGAAGCAGCTGTGCTGCTGTTTTATCGCTGACACCCTGATCGGTCTAAAATCTCCAGCTTCCTTCCCTTCTTTCCAAGGTTTTCCACGTTGTTTAACACTTGTTACATGTGCAATTATTTGCTCAAATATATTTTGTAAAAAAATGCATATCCTTTATATTGTATCTGTAATCTACAAATTATTTTGTGCATGGTGATTGTAACTAAAAGAACAACCTATCAGAACTTCTGCTGGATCATAACACATCCTCTCAATGTTCATGGGTTTCTTTTTAAAGCTGTTAAAAAGTGGATGGTGACGCATTGTTCAAATAAAACCAGTGATTTGTCAAAACTATTCAGAGTCAAACCCTTACTTTAATATTAGCTTTATTTAGATATTGATTTTTATCATTTTGAATATGTATTTCTATTCATACCATGACCTGTCTGAATACTCGATGCTCACGTAATCTATTGAGTGTTTTGACATGTGACATCAGACTTAACTAGCGACTGACAACTAGAAGTATGAGTAGGAAATCACATTCACTGAATCAAAATCAAGACACCATGCATATAAGACATAAAAATGCATGGCTCAGAGAACAATACCCCACGGCTGTATGCTCACACGAGGACATGACAAACAACACACGAGTGTCAGGATTTTATGTAAGGTGTGTGAATGACTGCAGCTGAGTGCATGTAATGAGTGCGATGGCTTGTGGGAACTGAAGTCCAGTGTCCATCTAGTTGACTTTACTGTTGTATTCAGAGGTTTCATGCAATAAAAGTGTCATGCAGTATTTGGAATGACCTCACACGTTACATCTACAAAATGAATGCATTAACAAAATATTATTTTTGACTTGTTAAATTGATGTTCTACGTGTTTTTTTGGGGGGATGGTGCCAAAAACACTTCCACTAAACATTTTTATTGGAATCTGTAGATTCGATTTTGCACCACAGATTATATTTCTAGTGGACCACAAAAAGAGTCCCCAGTGGCGTTTCATAATTGTTTCAATGCCTTTATATTGGCTTAGCAGGCAAACTGAACTTTGGCTTTCAGCGTAACCAAACAGGATGTGTGGTGCTTTAAGACTCTTAATTAAGGTAGAATGGATGGTGAACCCTTCTCTGTTGAAACAATTGTAAATAATTTGTGGTAACTGCCAAATGAGTCAGTCTCTTGTAAGTATGGGTAGAATCTTGAAATATATGTATGATTTCAAATGAATAGAGGCAAAAGTAATTGGGTTTGTGTTAAACTGCCTGGTAAGACTTGATATCACAGTCTATGATGTAGTAGTACTCTTTCGTACTGCTACTGCACACTCAAAAAGATATGAATGCCATGTCAGTGTCAAATTAGCTGATGACTATTTAACAATTTTATATTAGGAAATAAAAAGATGCAATTAGTCCTTATCTTGATGCTCTGTGGCTTTCTTTCTCAATTCTCAATTTCTGAATTATTTTTATTTAAACAGAAATACAGTAAAACTGGTAATATGAGATATTACAATTTAAAGTAACAGTTTTCTATTTTTATATCATTTAAAATTGATTCATTATTCAAGTCTTCAGATTTATTCATTTTTGTTGTAGAAAACAATTGTGCAGCTTCCTTTTTCATTTTTTTTTTTGTGGAAGCCATGATACATTTGTTGTATTTTTGATGAAAGTACAAAAGAACAGCGTTTATTTGAAATGAAAACCAATTTACTGCATCCTTGCTGAATAAAAGCATTAATTTCTTACAAAACAACACAAAACAAAAGTCTTACTGACCCCAGAAATTTGGAAAGTAGTGTAATTTACATATCACTGTATTCATGTGACAGTATGTTGTTTTTTGCAGGGTCTGGGCACATATTTCAGTACTATTAGAGCTCCCTTAACACTTTTTGTCACCCTTCACAGGTTAGCAAAAAAGTGTAGGCCTAAAGCTGTGATACGCATTGAAAGAGACCAGATGCCAGGATCCTGTCACCTTCATGGTCTTATTCTTAGTTTAGGAACAAAATCCTGACACTCGTGTGTTGTTTGTCGTGTCCTCGTATTGAACATACAGCCTTGGGGTATTGTTCTCTGAGCCATGCATTTTTAGGTCTCATATACATGGTGTCTTGATTTTGATTCAGTGAATGTGATTTCCTACTCACACTTCTAGTTGTCAGTCGCTAGTTAAGTCTGATGTCACATGTCAAACACTCAATAGATTAAGTGAGCATTCCAGTGGTTTAAATGCACACCTTCCAGCCGATCTGAATCGAGTATTCAGACAGGTCATGTTACGGATAGAAAGAGACATTCAGAATGATAAAAATCAATATCTAAATAAAGTTAATATTAAAGTAAAGGTTTGACTCTGAATAGTTTTGACAAACCACTGATTTTATTTGAACAATGTATCACAATCCACTTTTTAACAGCTTTAAAAAGAAACCCATGAACATTGAGAGGATGTGTTATATATGATCTAGCAGAAGTTCTGATAGGTTGTTCTTTTAGTTACAAATCACCATGCACAAAATAACTTGTAGATTACAGATACAATATAAAGGATATGCATTTCGTTAACAAAATATATTTGAGCAAATAATTGCGCATGTCAGTGTTAAACAATGTGGGAAATCTTGGAAGGAAGCTGGCGATTTTAGACCGATCAGGGTGTCAGCGATAAAACAGCAGCACAGCTGCTTCAGTTATCTCTCTGGAAGCACTCCATCCTGCATTAGTACCATAGCCATCCCAGTCGAAGCCCGCAAAGTCCCCACACTGTCTAGGAGCGCCCTCAGGAAAGTATCCACCTCCACCAATACAGAACTGCAAGAACATGAGTGCATTACTAACAACACACACCTATGCACTTCTTCAAATGACACCGGGGCAGTTGATTTATTTCCATAAATGTATTACTATCAATGCATTATGTGGTTAACCGAATGTTAAAAATGCTGTCCATTGACATCAATTTAAATAATCCAGAATATTCTTTTAACTCACATGTTCAGAGTTACAGCCGGTTGGTTTGACACCTGAACAAAGAGCCAAGGCTGCCCTTTCAGTATTGAAGACTCTGAATGTGATGAATCCGGGCGTAAACATTGCTGGAAAAAAAAAGCAGAGAATCTCTCACACATGACGTGGCTTTCATTCATTACATTGATTGAATCTCAATAATGATGCCTTTTAAAATTGCACACCATCCCTAAATAAAACGTTTCCGGATTGTCAACGAGAGTAACTCCTTTAAAAAAAAAAAAAAAAAAAGAAAAAGAAATTCTGGCTCATACTTCTTGAATAGGGACCATACAGATTTTTGTTGAAATCCACATTTCCGGTATCATACACTATTGGAATAGCAGGTCCATTATCAGTGAGGCAGGTCCCTGTTCCAAACTTCAAAGGGAATTTCTGGGTAAATGAAGATAAAAACTATTTCTTCTAATTTCACAATTTTTGTAAATGTTTATAAATTCACAAGTCGTATCAAAGTTTATCTGACCTTGAATAAGTTGAAAAGGTTTCCTCCGTGGAGGTTTAAGAAGTGATTTTCAGTGTGGTATCGCAGGATGGAGGCAGCTGACCACTGCTCCAAATCAGCGTTATTAGGAACATGCCACACAGACACATCTTGTGCTGCAATGCCATAGTATCCAGGATTCTGTGACAGAATGGAAACAAACTCATTTCAAATTCCTCATAAACATCTTTTGATTGTCTGTCTAGCGTCTTTGTGTCCTTTATGTTGCTCCTATTTAACTAGGGTTGTGAAACCATAACTGTACTAAAAATACCTTATAGTCATCACTTGTAGAGGCTTCTGTTGTCCCGAACGTGACTGTGTTTGCCCACGTCCCGTCACCTTCAGGCCGGTTTGGGTCACTGCCCTGCTGACTAGACCAGCGATCACCAACAGTGCACTTTCCATACATGTAGTTTTCATGAACACTGGCCACCAGCGTCCAGCCGCCGCCCGCAGTGGTCATGTCACAGAACGTCTGATAAAGAACTCCTCTTGATGTGTTCAGAGTGTACAGCCCATCTACATGAACAGAAGCATTCCTGAGTCACTTCAACACAGCTGCTGCTTAAGATAAAATATTGACATAAAATAAGCGTACCATCATTAACCCGATACTTTTCATGCAGTTCTTTGCAGCTTCGAGCACTATATGCAGCCTCACAGAGCCATAAATTCAGTGAGAGACTGAAGAGGATGCCTACAATCATTTTTGTAAGAACCATGGTCTGCAAACAAAAGGAGAAATGTTCTTCACTGCAAAGCTGAGGTTGGTGCTACATGTATAAGAACCCCACGGTGTGTCACAAACACTGCTGATTATCTGGAAACTTGAGCACAGCAGAAAGACATTTGGCAATCAACTTGTAATGTTTCTGCTGGCATGCATGTTCAAATGAACGTTTTAAACGTTTAAAACCATCTTACGGTACCGTATGGACGATACCGTAAGTATCGTCCTACGGTTTAAAAAATGCAATGGCACCGCAGGTATTTTTAAGCTTTAGTATCTCGAAACTACTGTAGTACCGGTGTATCGTACAACCCTAGTGTATAGTTGTGTGAAATGTATGATGAAAACTGGCAAGCAATTTCGCCAAGCAAATACCAAGAAACAGGTTGCAGCAGTTTGTCTTCCAACTACACCTGCAAAATCCGCGACGTGATGAGACTGAACTGGAATAGCTTCAGCCTCAGCGACTTTTTATAGGACAAAATCCGCGTCAATCAAACTGAGATGCAGTCTTTCGACAGACAGACCCTCCAATCATCACGCAGAAGCCCGGAGTCCAGCCCACTCCTCCATTCACCCCCAGAGACGCTGAGTGTCCGTGGGCAGGACATAGCCTAATTGCAGCATTTATCCAATGACCGTCTAGTTTCTATGAAGGTAAAATGACGTCAAAAAGATTTGCATGCGCAGGGTAAGATTTGTGAAAGTCTACATAAGATAGCAAGCGTAAATTAATTTAGCATTCGCAAGAAAAGAGTTGTAAAAGTGCAAATTGCATTTCAAGCAGCCTTTTACTGTTTTTTGTAAGTGTATATCATGTATTGTGAAACTGCAACTTCATGCTAAGGCAAAATAAATATGATCTGTATTCTTCTGACTTTCATTTTTCCGCGCTTACACTTTTGGCACTGTTGTTTCGCCCAAATACAGCCAAAAGTATTGCAAGCCTGTGCCCAGTGTTTTGCAAGTGAAAACAAAAAAGCAAAACGGATTGACAGCGTAAAACCAATGTGTGTGTGTAGAAAAAAAATCGTTGCAACTGTCTAAATGACTTCTTGCGTGCATAGAGCAAAATGTTCGCCAAATAACCCGCTATGTACGTCTGCGTCTTTGCGCTTGCAGTTTTGGCACGATTCTCTCACTGATTTCAGATTTGCAAGCGCGTGTGGAAGGCGAGACCTTCTTCTTTCAGCCAATCAAATGAGGCTCTCGCTGACTCTCGATTTACTCTTATCTGATTGGTTCAATAAAAACTCCAGACGTGAGAACACATCTTTATTTTAATTTGACTCAGCGTCATTCTTATTGCGGGGATGGTATTTTTAATGCACACATATATATTAAAAAATAAATAAATACAATAAAATAAAATAATGAAACAACAAGCATGATCCTGTGTACCATTAGGCTGACTACCATGCAGGGTTGGGTACCGAAACCCGGTACCAATATGGCACCGGTACCTAAGTAACCGGTATGTACTAGAACCGAATCAGAACAGAGATTTCGGTGCCTCATTTCGGTGCCATGCCGGAGCGATCGATTAAAGTATTTTTCCTTTGTTTCTCCGAAACGAACGTAAGAAGCATCATCACCGCACGTGAAAAATAAATTCCCGACTGAGAAAATGCACGTGAACTCACGTCGGAAAGCTCAAATAATACAAGTCCAACAAATCTTTGTAGTAGAAACGCAAGTGTGCTGTTTTCACATTCCGACTCAAAAGCACAACTCGGGAAATGAGAGCATCCGAGGAGCGCGTGAATGCAGAAATTACACTTGCTCTGACAGCAGCAGGTAGCGTTCCATTAACTAAGCTAAACATGCTTAAATTAGGGCTGGGTGATATGAGCAAAAATGCATATCTCGATATCTTTTGGCTGACGTGTTGTATATGGTATATATCTCGGTATTTTGTATTTGGATTAAACAAATAAAGTGAATGTAAGCATGTAGGCATATAGCCTATTATGTGCAAAAAAGGTTAAAATCACATTACATTCTAACATTGTAACATTTCAATCTAAAAACAAAAATAATGTTTTTAAAGCAGAAGTTAAATTTACTAAACTAAAAATGAAAATAAAGCACAGACTGAGTAGAAATGGCTATTTTGATTACCCCATTACTTTACAGTTAGAGCTATCATACGAAATGTCGTGTCTCGCAGGACCACGGTGCTACATACTAGTTAGACATGAGATACACATACAGCAATGCAAATATAGGAAAAAATAAATAAATAAAATAAACACAATAGGGCTATACAACAGTTTAACCATCTGACTATACATATACTATAAATACTATAACTACTATACCTAGTTGACTACACATACACAAACTGAGATTGTACAAGAACTTTACATAAATACTGTACATGAAATAGTGCTAAAGAGATATTTGTACATGAAATTGTGCAGGAAATATATATTTTTACATTAAATTGTTCAGAAGAGAGATTTTGTGGGAAGCAGTGCATAGTGCAAAAGAGTTAGTGGTGCAATGCTCCAGTAAACATTATTTTGTAGTGCAATATTCAAGTAAACATATATTATCTTATTGAGTCTTTGTTGCAGGGAGTGTTTATAGAAAGTGTCTAGTGTGCATATAGTGGGGCGAGTGCGTTACTACAGGTGGTTTGTATAGCCCACTCACCTGTGTGTAGCACACCCAGAATTGCACTTAGGAGAAATTAGTCAGTAGTTATTTATAGTTGGGGGGCTGAGGTGTTCATGGTTTCAGAGCGGGGACAGGGAGATTGGAGTTAAGAGCTCTCACAGCCTGGGGAAAGAAGCTGTTGAGCAATCTGACAGAACGAGCTTTGATACTCCGGTACCTTTTTCCTGATGGCAGGAGCTGGAAGAGGTGGTGGGAGGGGTGGGTGGGGTCCTTCACGATGCTGGAGGCCTTGCTGGAGCATCGTGCAAGGAAAATGTCCAGGATGGAGGGAAGAGGGGCACCGATGATCTTTGCGGCAGTGTTCACTGTCCGTTGTAGGGTCTTGCGGTCAGCAGCACTGCAGTTCCCATACCAGACAGTGATGCAGCTGGTCAGCAGACTCTCAATGGTGCCCCTGTAAAAGGTGGTGAGGATGGGTGGAGGGAGACTTGCCCTTTTCAGCCGACGGAGAAAGTAGAGGCGCTGTTGTCCCTTCTTGTTGAGTGACGTGACGTTGGTGGTTCAGGTGAGATCCTTTGTGATGTGCACCCCCAGGAATTTAGTGCTACCGACTCTCTCCACGGTTGAGCCGTCGATGGTCAGTGGGGGGTGGTCAACAGAGTTTCTCCTGAAGTCCATCACAACCTCTTTTGTCTTACCCACATTGAGGGACAGGTTGTTAGCACCACACCATTCAGCCAGCTGTGCCACTTCCTCTCTGTAGTGCGTTTCATCGTTGTTGCTGACCACAGTTGTGTCATCAGCAAACTTGATGATGTGGTTGGAGCTGGACTTGGCAGTGCAGTCGTGGGTCAGCAGCGTGAAGAGCAGCGGGCTGAGCACACAGCCTTGTGGGGCACCTGTGCTCAGTGTGGTAGTGCTCGAGGTGTTGCGGCCGATACGGACTGACTGAGGTCTTGCAGTTAAAAAGTCCAGGATCCAATTACAGAGGGAGGTGTTAATGCCCAGCAAGTTTAGTTTGTGGATGAGCTGTTGTGGGATTATTGTATTGAATGCTGAGCTGAAGTCGATGAACAGCATTCTTACATAGGAGTCTTTCTGTTCCAGGTGAGTAAGAGCTAGGTGGAGAGTGGTGGATATTGCATCGTCCGTGGAACGGTTTGGACGATATGCAAACTGGAATGGGTCCAGCGTACTTGGGAGACTGGACTTGATGTGATGCATGACTAACCTCTCGAAGCACTTCATCATGATTGGGGTCAGTGCTATGGGACGATAGTCATTCAGACAGGACACATGTGACTTCTTTGGTACTGGGATTATGGAGGTGGATTTGAGACACGTGGGGACGACTGCCTGGCTCAGCGAGATGTTGAAGATGTCTGTTAAGACATTCGTCAGCTGTGCAGCACAGTCTCTCAGTACACGTCCAGGTATGTTGTCAGGGCCCGCAGCCTTTCGTGGGTTAACCCTGAAACTTTAAACTGAAACTATAGTATATGTTACGAGTTTTTATTTTTCTTTTTTTTAAAGCCCTTCATATAAAGCTTGTCACGTTTAGAACAAATTGTATTATACACTTTCTCCGCAGCAGTTCAGTCTGTGTCCTCCCTAGATATTTTTTTAGCTGTGCTCGTATCAAGCTTATAAAGAATATATCGATATATCATGGTAACTCAATATACCGCCCAGCCCTAGCTTAAATTAAAATGCCTAAAACTAAAATTATCTTGTATTCACGTTTTTAAACCTGTTGTCCAACAAAAGAGAGCATTATAACCTTTTTAGTCCACAACACGAGTTAAATGCTTCCTTTTGTGATCCGATGTAGCTTCTTGTCACAGAATGAAGAAAATATGTTCCATAGGCTACTAATGCATCGATTAGCAATGGATTATAAATATACTTAACTATTATGAAAATATCAGCGATGGCTTGAATTACACAGATGAACTATATATTGTTGTAGTCGAGTGTTTAATGTATTTGTTTTATCATTCACAACATATATATCTTCTGTTTACTCAGTTACAGCAATAGCAATGCCTTTGTCCATATTGGGGATTTCCTGGAGCTTCATGAGTTGCATATACAGTATGTTTATATATACATATACGTGTATATATATATATATATATATATATATATATATATATATATATATATATATATATATATATATATATATATATAATATATAACAAGTATCGATTCAGGCACCGTTTAGGCACCGGCACCGTTTTAAAAGTATCGATTTGGCACCGGTATCAAAAAAACCCCCAAACGATACCCAACCCTACTACCATGTGCTCATATACTGATTTTCAAGCAAGAGTGAACATTATTGCATTGGTTCGACATTGCATTGAAATTTAATATTTTAGATAATCTGCCTACAGCACTGAAATGATGTTAAACTTTACAATCAAAATGTTTAATAGCGATTTGTCTCCAGATTTGACTGTAATGCTAAAACTGACACTTCAAACCAAATCAACATTTAAAAAACTACAACTACTTTGACAAAATATAGTCTTTAATAATGTCTAAATATATGCATCTAAATGAAAAACCAAATGCAAAATAACTATGTCTGAATCAAATATTCCGAGGAACCATGAAATACACAGTAATGTTGACATTTTTATATGTTGACAAATCTGAAATCAGTGAGAGAATCGTGTCAAAACTGCAAGCGCAAAGACGCAGACGTACATAGCGGGTTATTTGGCGAACATTTTGCTCTATGCACGCAAGAAGTCATTTAGACAGTTGCAACGATTTTTTTTCTACACACACATATTGGTTTTACGCTGTCAATCCGTTTTGCTTTTTTGTTTTCACTTGCAAAACACTGGGCACAGGCTTGCAATACTTTTGGCTGTATTTGGGCGAAACAACAGTGCCAAAAGTGTAAGCGCGGAAAAATGAAAGTCAGAAGAATACAGATCATATTTATTTTGCCTTAGCATGAAGTTGCAGTTTCACAATACATGATATACACTTACAAAAAACAGTAAAAGGCTGCTTGAAATGCAATTTGCACTTTTACAACTCTTTTCTTGCGAATGCAAAATTAATTTACGCTTGCTATCTTATGTAGACTTTCACAAATCTTACCCTGCGCATGCAAATCTTTTTGACGTCATTTTACCTTCATAGAAACTAGACGGTCATTGGATAAAAGCTGCAATTAGGCTATGTCCTGCCCACGGACACTCAGCGTCTCTGGGGGTGAATGGAGGAGTGGGCTGGACTCCGGGCTTCTGCGTGATGATTGGAGGGTCTGTCTGTCGAAAGACTGCATCTCAGTTTGATTGACGGCGATTTTGTCCTATAAAAAGTCGCTGAGGCTGAAGCTATTCCAGCTCAGTCACATCACGTCGCGGATTTTGCAGGTGTAGTTGGAAGACAAACTGCTGCAACCTGTTTCTTGGTATTTGCTTGGCGAAATTGCTTGCCAGTTTTCATCATACATTTCACACAACTATACACTAGGGTTGCACGATACACCGGTACTACAGTAGTTTCGAGATACTAAAGCTTAAAAATACCCGCGGTGCCATTGCATTTTTTAAACCGTAGCCTAGTATCGTCCATACGGTACCGTAAGATGTGTTTTAAACGTTTAAAACGTTCATTTGAACATGCATGCCAGCAGAAACATTACAAGTTGATTGCCAAATGTCTTTCTGCTGTGCTCAAGTTTCCAGATAATCAGTGTTTGTGACACACCGTGGGGTTCTTATACATGTAGCATCAACCTCAGCTTTGCAGTGAAGAACATTTCTCCTTTTGTTTGCAGACCATGGTTCTTACAAAAATGATTGTAGGCATCCTCTTCAGTCTCTCACTGAATTTATGGCTCTGTGAGGCTGCATATAGTGCTCGAAGCTGCAAAGAACTGCATGAAAAGTATCGGGTTAATGATGGTACGCTTATTTTGTCAATATTTTATCTTAAGCAACAGCTGTGTTGAAGTGACTCGGGAATGCTTCTGTTCATGTAGATGGGCTGTACACTCTGAACACATCAAGAGGAGTCCTTTATCAGACGTTCTGTGACATGACCACTGCGGGCGGCGGCTGGACGCTGGTGGCCAGTGTTCATGAAAACTACATGTATGGAAAGTGCACTGTTGGTGATCGCTGGTCTAGTCAGCAGGGCAATGACCCAAACCGGCCTGAAGGTGACGGGACGTGGGCAAACACAGTCACGTTCGGGACAACAGAAGCCTCTACAAGTGATGACTATAAGGTATTTTTAGTACATTTATGGTTTCACAACCCTAGTTAAATAGGAGCAACATAAAGGACACAAAGACGCTAGACAGACAATCAAAAGATGTTTATGAGGAATTTGAAATGACAGTTTGTTTCCATTCTATCACAGAATCCTGGATACTATGGCATTGCAGCACAAGATGTGTCTGTGTGGCATGTTCCTAATAACGCTGATTTGGAGCAGTGGTCAGCTGCCTCCATCCTGCGATACCACACTGAAAATCACTTCTTAAACCTCCACGGAGGAAACCTCTTCAACTTATTCAAGGTCAGATAAACTTTGATACGACTTGAGAATTAGAAACATTTACAAAAATTGTGAAATTAGAAGAAATAATTTTTATCTTCATTTACCCAGAAATTCCCTTTGAAGTTTGGAACAGGGACCTGCCTCACTGATAATGGACCTGCTATTCCAATAGTGTATGATACCGGAAATGTGGATTTCAACAAAAATCTGTATGGTCCCTATTCAAGAAGTATGAGCCAGAATTTCTTTTTCTTTTTTAAAAGAAAGTAGTTACTTCCGTTGACAATCAGGAAATGTTTTATTTAGGGATGGTGTGCAATTTAAAAGGCATCATTATTGAGATTCAATCAACGTAATGAATGAAAGCCACGTCATGTGTGAGAGATTCTCTGCTTTTTTTTCCAGCAATGTTTACACCCGGATTCATCACATTCAGAGTCTTCAATACTGAAAGGGCAGCCTTGGCTCTTTGTTCAGGTGTCAAACCAACCGGCTGTAACTCTGAACATGTGAGTTAAAAGAATATTCTGGATTATTTAAATCGATGTCAATGGACAGCATTTTTAACATTCGGTTAACCACATAATGCATTGATGGTAATACATTTATGGAAATAAATCAACTGCCCCGGTGTCATTTGAAGTGCATAGGTGTGTGTGTTGTTAGTAATGCACTCATGTTCTTGCAGTTCTGTATTGGTGGAGGTGGATACTTTCCTGAGGGCGCTCCTAGACAGTGTGGGGACTTTGCGGGCTTCGACTGGGATGGCTATGGTACTAATGCAGGATGGAGTGCTTCCAGAGAGATAACTGAAGCAGCTGTGCTGCTGTTTTATCGCTGACACCCTGATCAGTCTAAAATCACCAGCTTCCTTCCCTTCTTTTCAAGGTTTTCCACTTTGTTTAACACTTGTTACATGTGCAATTATTTGCTCAAATATATTTTGTAAAGAAATGCACATCCTTCATATTGTATCTGTAATCTACAAGTTATTTTGTGCATGGTGACTTGTAACTAAAAGAACAACCTATCAGAACTTCTGCTAGATCATAACACATCCTCTCAATGTTCATGGGTTTCTTTTTAAAGCTGTTAAAAAGTGGATTGTGATACATTGTTCAAATAAAACCAGTGATTTGTCAAAACTATTCAGAGTCAAACCCTTACTTTAATATTAGCTTTATTTAGATATTGATTTTTATCATTTTGAATATGTATTTCTATTCATACCATGACCTGTCTGAATACTCGATGCTCACGTAATCTATTGAGTGTTTTGACATGTGACATCAGACTTAACTAGCGACTGACAACTAGAAGTATGAGTAGGAAATCACATTCACTGAATCAAAATCAAGACACCATGTATATGAGACCTAAAAATGCATGGCTCAGAGAACAATACCCCACGGCTGTATGCTCACACGAGGACATGACAAACAACACACGAGTGTCAGGATTTTATGCAAGGTGTGTGATTGGCTGCAGCTGAGTGCATGTAATGAGTGCGATGGATTGTGGGAACTGAAGTCCAGTGTCCATCTAGTTAACTCTACTGTTGTATTCGGAGGTTTCATGCAATAAAAGTGTCATGCAGTATTTGGAATGACCTCACACGTTACATCTACAAAATAAATGCATTAACAATCTTATTTCTGGCTATATTTCTAGTGGACCACAAAAAGAGTCCCCAGTGGCGTTTCATAATTGTTTCAATGCCTTTATATTGGCTTAGCAGGCAAACTGAACTTTGGCTTTCAGCGCAACTAAACAGGATGTGTGGTGCTTTAAGACTCTTAATTAAGGTAGAATGGATGGTGAGCCCTTCTCTGTTGAAACGATTGTAAATAATTTGTGGTAACTGCCAAATGAGTCAGTCTCGTGTAAGTATGGGTAGAATCTTGAAATATATGTATGATTTCAAATGAATAGAGGCAAAAGTAATTGGGTTTGTGTTAAACTGCCTGGTAAGACTTGATATCACAGTCTATGATGTAGTAGTACTCTTTCGTACTGCTACTGCACACTCAAAAAGATATGAATGCCATGTCAGTGTCAAATTAGCTGATGACTATTTCTACCTGGTCTCATGGCATTTACGTACCTGGGTGCACTTTTTAGCGTGACATGAAATACGTATACCAATAAGTACATATCACTGCAGTTTCCAATATAAATGAAGATTTTCACACAAATTTACAGAGTTGCGATTAATAAAGCGTAATTTTCGCACAATTACTTGAAGAATATCATACTATGACTTCAAAACAATATTAATATGCTGGGAGATTTGAAAACGGATGCTTTTGAACTTTAGCATCGCACACATCCAGCTTCATATCTATGGGTTTTCGTACGTAATAATTTTATTCGGTAGCTCACGGAGTACGGAGACGGACTTAGGAGACGAGAAGCACCGGTTCAAATCCCGTGTAACTGTTCGACAAAGCAGTTAATATCTGCGTAAAAGGAAGTTCAAATGGCACAGTTGCATCAGCTAATATGTTTTTTATATCAGTTTTGCATTTGTTAACAGTATCGGGTAGGTTTAGGGCTGGATTTGGTGTAGGGCGTATTTCCAACACGACAGAGCATTAACTTTGAGCGACAGTCCCCGGATATTTGAATTCTGAACCGCCGCAATACGTATCTGAAGCAACGTAATAAAAAACCAGCAATAAGTACCAATATCTACGTAATAAAAACGTGCCAGGGTTCACATATTGAATCTGTGTTTTAGCGCCACTCAGTGGACATTTCTATTTGAAACTGCGGCGAAACGTGCAGCAAGGTACGTAAAACGTGTCGCACAAAAAGTGCGCAGATGTACTTATTTTATTTAATGATTTTATATTAGGGAATAAAAAGGTGCAATTAGTCCTTATCTTGATGCTCTGTGGCTTTCTTTCTCAATTCTCAATTTCTGAAAAACGCATGAATAAATGCTCACCACTGCATTTATTTAAACAGAAATACAGTAAAACTGGTAATAATATGAGATATTATTACAATTTAAAATAACAGTTTTCTATTTTTACATCATTTAAAATTGATTCATTATTCAAGTCTTCAGATTTATTCATTTTCGTTGTAGAAAACAATTGTGCAGCTTCATTTTTTTTTTTTTTTTTGTTGAAGCCATGATACATTTGTTTTATTATTTTTGATGAAAGTACAAAAGAAATGAAAACCAATTTACTGCATCCTTGCTGAATAAAAGCATTAATTTCTTACAAAACAACACAAAACAAAAGTCTTACTGACCCCAGAATTTTGGAAAGTAGTGTATTTACATATCACTGTATTCATGTTGTTTTTTGCAGGGTCTGGGCACTAATGAGGAGAGTCTTATTGAAATGGTCTGCTCTCGCAATAAAGAAGAGCTCATGGAAATCAAGAAGGTTTACAGAGAGAGTTGGAAAAGACTCTCCAAGGACCACAGCTGGAGAATTGCAGAAAATAGTTGAGTCTCAGGGTCAGAAAACCTTAAAAAAAAATTGTCAAACAGCACCTACATCAGCACATGTTGTTCGGGAGGGTTTCAAGAAAAATTCTCCTCGCTCATCCAAAAACAAACTCCAGCATATTCAGTTATCAGACACGACTGGAGCTTCAAATGGGACTGGCTTCTATGGTCAGATGAAACTAGAAAACACTCAAGATGGGTTTGGTGAACACAGGGATAAAAAGCACCCCATGTGTACAATGAAATATACTGCTGTATTTTTGATGTTGTGGGCCTATATTTCTGCTGGAGGTCCTGGACATCTTGTTTAGACGCATGGCATCATGGATTCTATCAAATACCAACAGATAAAAAATCAATAAGTGAGTGACTCTGTTAGAAATCTTATAACGGGCCATGTTTGGATCTTCCAACCGTACAAGAATCCAAACACAAACCTCAAAAACAACACAAAAATGGGTCACTGAGCACAAAACCAAACTTCTGCTGGTCATTCCAGTCCTCTGACCTGAACCCTGCAGAAAATGAGTGACCTGAAGAGAAGAAGCAGCAACATGGAGCTGGGAATCTAAAGGGTCTGGAGTGATTCTGGATGAAGGAATGGTCTCTGATCTCTTGTCAGGTGTCTCTAACCTCATCAGGCATCATAGGAGAACATTTAGAGCTGTTAAACTGGCAAATGGAGGTTTCAAAAAGTATTGAATAAAAGGGTGCTGTTAATTGTGGCCAGTGTGTATTAGAGAAAAACATTTCTTTCATAATGATATTTAGCCCCATTTTAAATTCTTATTATCCAATGAAAGATTAGATTTTTGTGAATTTTTTAAATAAAAGATCAAAAGGATTAACAATGCAGATTAATTTTCACAGCCGCCTTTGACCATATTTACCAAGGGTGCTGATATTTTTGGCCATGACTGCAGGCTATGTATAATTTAAAATTTCATTTGTACGGTACAAGAACTCTCAAGTTACTCACTCAGGATACTTATACTTCTGCAGCGGAACTAGGAAAATGAAGAATAGGCTATCTGGGCACAAGCGAAACATGGAATGTGAAAAATGACAACGTGATCTCACAAAATTCCGTGTAATGTTCACGGACTTAATTAACCTCCGAATCTGTGGTGGCATCACGGAATCGTCGAAAATCCCGTGATGGGCTCACAGAAGTGATACCAATGTAAGTCAGTGACAGGCATCAGCCGTGCTCCACGCACGGAAACCCTTAGCATCAATATGGCGACGCGATAATGGGAAATTTATCGTCATCATTATTGTTCAGAACTGGGTAGGTTTAGGGTAGGGGCTGTCAGGTACTCCAGTGAAAGTATAACTGCATCGGAGTCACTATTTTTACGTTGAACCAGTGAATCCGTGCATGGACCACGGCTGATGCCTTCTGTGAGCCCATCACGGAATTTTCGGCGATTCCGTGATGCCACCACAGATTCGGAGATTAATTAAGTCCGTGAACATTACACGGAATTCTGTGATATCAGGTTGAAAATGAAGGTGTGTTCAGCTCAGGCTTGTGGAATAAGGTAGTATTTAGTTTTTTTGCTGTTTTGTTTTGGTACCCTGTACTCAGTGGGGATTTCTTTAAGACTGCAAGGGAAGCTCGGCTTCCCCTATAATGTCAAAAAATGAATGGTAAAATATGTACTATTGTGTTAACACTTTATTGACTAAAAATGCGTTAGAACACGTTCATCTCGAAGACGAGTTCGTTCAGAATCAGCTACATATCGCAGGTCGGCTGACTCGATTTCCTTCTCATTCATTCCCGTAGCGTCATTTCCCCGCTGAAGCCTAGCGTCTATTGACTTCAACGGGGCTGCTTTGAACAGTTTTTTTTCAGTGAAAAAACTTTACCTTCATAGAAACTAGACGGTCATTGGATAAATGCTGCAATTAGGCTATGTCCTGCCCACGGACACTCAGCGTCTCTGGGGGTGAATGGAGGAGTGGGCTGGACTCCGGGCTTCTGCGTGATGATTGGAGGGTCTGTCTGTCGAAAGACTGCATCTCAGTTTGATTGACGCCGATTTTGTCCTATAAAAAGTCGCTGAGGCTGAAGCTATTCCAGCTCAGTCACATCACGTCGCGGATTTTGCAGGTGTAGTTGGAAGACAAACTGCTGCAAACTATTTCTTGGTATTTGCTTGGCGAAATTGCTTGCCAGTTTTCATCATACATTTCACACAATTATACACTAGGGTTGCACGATACACCGGTACTACAGTAGTTTCGAGATACTAAAGCTTAAAAATACCCGCGGTGACATTGCATTTTTTAAACCGTGGCCTAGTTTCGTCCATACGGTACCGTAAGATGTGTTTTAAACGTTTAAAACGTTCATTTGAACATGCATGCCAGCAGAAACATTACAAGTTGATTGCCAAATGTCTTTCTGCTGTGCTCAAGTTTCCAGATAATCAGCAGTGTTTGTGACACACCGTGGGGTTCTTATACATGTAGCACCAACCTCAGCTTTGCAGTGAAGAACATTTCTCCTTTTGTTTGCAGACCATGGTTCTTACAAAAATGATTGTAGGCATCCTCTTCAGTCTCTCACTGAATTTATGGCTCTGTGAGGCTGCATATAGTGCTCGAAGCTGCAAAGAACTGCATGAAAAGTATCGGGTTAATGATGGTACGCTTATTTTATGTCAATATTTTATCTTAAGCAACAGCTGTGTTGAAGTGACTCGGGAATGCTTCTGTTCATGTAGATGGGCTGTACACTCTGAACACATCAAGAGGAGTCCTTTATCAGACGTTCTGTGACATGACCACTGCGGGCGGCGGCTGGACGCTGGTGGCCAGTGTTCATGAAAACTACATGTATGGAAAGTGCACTGTTGGTGATCGCTGGTCTAGTCAGCAGGGCAGTGACCCAAACCGGCCTGAAGGTGACGGGACGTGGGCAAACACAGTCACGTTCGGGACAACAGAAGCCTCTACAAGTGACGACTATAAGGTGTTTTTAGTACATTTATGGTTTCACAACCCTAGTTAAATAGGAGCAACATAAAGGACACAAAGACACTAGACAGACAATCAAAAGATGTTTATGAGGAATTTGAAATGACAGTTTGTTTCCATTCTATCACAGAATCCTGGATACTATGGCATTGCAGCACAAGATGTGTCTGTGTGGCATGTTCCTAATAACGCTGATTTGGAGCAGTGGTCAGCTGCCTCCATCCTGCGATACCACACTGAAAATCACTTCTTAAACCTCCACGGAGGAAACCTTTTCAACTTATTCAAGGTCAGATAAACTTTGATACGACTTGTGAGTTAGAAACATTTACAAAAAATGAAGAAATAATTTTTATCTTCATTTACCCAGAAATTCCCTTTGAAGTTTGGAACAGGGACCTGCCTCACTGATAATGGACCTGCTATTCCTATAGTGTATGATACCGGAAATGTGGATTTCAACAAAAATCTGTATGGTCCCTATTCAAGAAGTATGAGCCAGAATTTTTTTCTTTTTTTAAAGAAAGTAGTTACTTCCGTTGACAATCAGGAAATGTTTTATTTAGGGATGGTGTGCAATTTAAAAGGCATCATTATTGAGATTCAGTCAACGTAATGAATGAAAGCCACGTCATGTGTGAGAGATTCTCTGCTTTTTTTCCAGCAATGTTTACACCCGGATTCATCACATTCAGAGTCTTCAATACTGAAAGGGCAGCCTTGGCTCTTTGTTCAGGTGTCAAACCAACCGGCTGTAACTCTGAACATGTGAGTTAAAAGAATATTCTGGATTATTTAAATCGATGTCAATGGACCGCATTTTTAACTTGCTGTTAGCCACATAATACACTTCTGGAAATCAACTGCCCCGATGTCATTTGAAGAAGTGCATAGGTGTGTGTTGTTAGTAATGCACTCATGTTCTTGCAGTTCTGTATTGGTGGAGGTGGATACTTTCCTGAGGGCGCTCCTAGACAGTGTGGGGACTTTGCGGGCTTCGACTGGGATGGCTATGGTACTAATGCAGGATGGAGTGCTTCCAGAGAGATAACTGAAGCAGCTGTGCTGCTGTTTTATCGCTGACACCCTGATCAGTCTAAAATCTCCAGCTTCTTTCCAAGGTTTTCCACGTTGTTTAACACTTGTTACATGTGCAGTCATTTGCTCAGATATATATTTTGTAATGAAATGCATATCCTTTATATTGTATCTGTAATCTACAAATTATTTAGTGCATGGTGATTTGTAACTAAAAGAACAACCTATCAGAACTTCTGCTAGATCATAACACATCCTCTCAATGTTCATGGGTTTCTTTTTAAAGCTGTTAAAAAGTGGATTGTGATACATTGTTCAAATAAAACCAGTGATTTGTCAAAACCTTACTTTAATATTAACTTTATTTAGATATTGATTTTTATCATTCTGAATGTCTCTTTCTATCCGTAACATGACCTGTCTGAATACTCGATTCAGATCGGCTGGAAGGTGTGCATTTAAACCACTGGAATGCTCACGTAATCTATTGAGTGTTTGACATGTGACATCAGACTTAACTAGCGACTGACAACTAGAAGTATGAGTAGGAAATCACATTCACTGAATCAAAATCAAGACACCATGCATATGAGACCTAAAAATGCATGGCTCAGAGAACAATACCCCAAGGCTGTATGTTCACACGAGGACACGACAAACAACACACGAGTGTCAGGATTTTGTTCCTAAACTAAGAATAAGACCATGAAGGTGACAGGATCCTGGCATCTGGTCTCTTTCAATGCGTATCACAGCTGTAGGCCTACAGTTTTTTTGCTAACCTGTGAAGGGTGACAAAAAGTGTTAATGGAGCTCTAATAGTACTGAAATATGATACACGTAGGGTGAATTTAAGTAAATTGGGCTACCTGGTCTCATGGCATTTACGTACCTGGGTGCACTTTTTAGCGTGACATGAAATAAGTACATATCACTGCAGTTTCCAAAATAAGTGAACACTTTCACACAAATTTACAGAGTTGCGATCAATAAAGCGTAATTTTCGCACAATTACTTGAATATCATGCTATGACTTCAAAACAATATTAATATGCTGGGAGATTTGAAAACTGATGCTTTCGAACTTTAGCATCGCACACATCCAGCTTCATATCTATGGGTTTTCATAAATAATAAATTTGTTTGGTAGCTCACGGAGTACGGAGATGGATTTAGGAGACCAGAAGCACCGGTTTGAATCCCGTGTAACTGCGGTTCGAAAAGCAATTAAAATCTGCATAAAAAAAAGTTCAAATGGCACAGTTGCATCAGCTGATACATTTTTATATCAGTTTTGCATTTGTTAACAGTATCGGGTAGGTTTAGGGCTGGATTTGGTGTAGGGCATATTTCCAACACGACAGAGCATTAACTTTTAGCGACAGTCCCCGGATATTTGAATTCTGAACCGCCGCAATACGTATCTGAAGCAACGTAATAAAAAAACAGCAATATGTACCAATATCTACGTAATAAAAACGTGCCAGGGTTCACATATTGAACCTGTGTTTTAGCGCCACTCAGTGGACATTTCTATTTGAAACTGCGGCGAAACGTGCAGCAAGGTACGTAAAACGTGTCGCACAAAAAGTGCGCAGAGGTACGTATGCACTTTTGCCATTGAAATGACTTGGAAAAAAATATGTTCATCTTTAATTCACACAAACTTTTTTTTTTTTTTTTGGCAGACATTATGTTGTTTGCATTTCAACAATGAGAACTTTTGTACACTAACTACATAATGCCAGTATGCAGAAATTATTTTTTTCTCTCGTTTTTTCATGGAAAATCAATACATATATTGTTAAAAAAACACACTAATTTGTAGCAGTTTTACCATTTACTGCACTTTGTTAAGCTGGTCTCACATCTCAGTGGTGTTGGTATAAATAATAGCAATAAAGCAATAATATTTTTTTTAGACATTTGATTCATTGTCCTTCAGTTTTTTGTAGTAAACTGTTACGGAATGATCAGAACAAGAGATCCATCTGCACGGCTTTATTCATAGACATGGTCAGAAACGAGCATGGGTCGATACACAGCAAACAGACATAGATGAGGCAAGACAAAAAGTATTCCTAGGACAAGCGTGGGTCTTCAATCGGCGAACAGTATCCATCAGGGCAAGACAAAGAGAGATAATCCAGGTACACAGCAATAATCCAGGCAGGGGGCAAATGCAATCCGAAACAGGCAAGGCAAGACTATGATTATGAAAACTATGACAGGCTCCGTAAAGTAACTGTCAGCTAGGGTAGTGATATGAGCTTACAATACTCAGCAGTGAGAGAGAGAAAGTCCATGGTTTATGTAAGGTGTGTGATTGGCTGCAGCTGAGTGCATGTAATGAGTGCGATGGATTGTGGGAACTGAAGTCCAGTGTCCATCTAGTTAACTTTACTGTTGTATTCAGAGGTTTCATGCAATAAAAGTGTCATGCAGTATTTGGAATGACCTCACACGTTACATCTACAAAATAAATGCATTAACAAAATTTTGTTTTTGACTTGTTAAATTGATGTTCTACGTGTTTTTTGGGGGGATGGTGCCAAAAACACTCCCACTAAACATTTTTATTGGAATCTGTAGATTCGATTTTGCACCACAGATTATATTTCTAGTGGACCACAAAAAGAGTCCCCAGTGGCGTTTCATAATTGTTTCAATGCCTTTATATTGGCTTAGCAGGCAAACTGAACTTTGGCTTTCAGCGCAACTAAACAGGATGTGTGGTGCTTTAAGACTCTTAATTAAGGTAGAATGGATGGTGAGCCCTTCTCTGTTGAAACAATTGTAAATAATTTGTGGTAACTGCCAAATGAGTCAGTCTCTTGTAAGTATCGGTAGAATCTTGAAATATATGTATGATTTCAAATGAATAGAGGCAAAAGTAATTGGGTTTGTGTTAAACTGCCTGGTAAGACTTGATATCACAGTCTATGATGTAGTAGTACTCTTTCGTACTGCTGCTGCACACTCAAAAAGATGTGAATGCCATGTCAGTGTCAAATTAGCTGATGACTATTTAACGATTTTATATTAGGAAATAAAAAGATGCAATTAGTCCTTATCTTGATGCTCTGTGGCTTTCTTTCTCAATTCTCAATTTCTGAATTATTTTTATTTAAACAGAAATTCAGTTAAACTGGTAATATGAGATATTATTACAATTTAAAGTAACAGTTTTCTATTTTTATATCATTTAAAATTGAGTCATTATTCAAGTCTTCAGATTTATTCATTTTTGTTGTAGAAAACAATTGTGCAGCTTCCTTTTTCATTTTTTTGTTGTTGTTGAAGCCATGATACATTTGTTTTATTATTTTTGATGAAAGTACAAAAGAACAGCGTTTATTTGAAATGAAAACCAATTTACTGCATCCTTGCTGAATAAAAGCATTAATTTCTTACAAAACACAAAATAAAAGTCTTACTGACCCCAGAAATTTGGAAAGTAGTGTAATTTACATATCACTGTATTCATGTGACAGTATGTTGTTTTTTGCAGGGTCTGGGCACATATTTCAGTACTATTAGAGCTCCCTTAACACTTTTTGTCACCCTTCACAGGTTAGCAAAAAAGTGTAGGCCTAAAGCTGTGATACGCATTGAAAGAGACCAGATGCCAGGATCCTGTCACCTTCATGGTCTTATTCTTAGTTTAGGAACAAAATCCTGACACTCGTGTGTTGTTTGTCGTGTCCTCGTGTGAACATACAGCCTTGGGGTATTGTTCTCTGAGCCATGCATTTTTATGTCTTATATGCATGGTGTCTTGATTTTGATTCAGTGAATGTGATTTCCTACTCATACTTCTAGTTGTCAGTCGCTAGTTAAGTCTGATGTCACATGTCAAACACTCAGTAGATTACGTGAGCATTCCAGTGGTTTAAATGCACGCCTTCCAGCCGATCTGAATCGAGTATTCAGACAGGTCATGTTATGGATAGAAAGAGACCCATTCAGAACGATAAAAATCAATATCTAAATAAAGTTAATATTAAAGTAAGGGTTTGACTCTGAATAGTTTTGACAAACCACTGGTTTTATTTGAACAATGTATCACAATCCACTTTTTAACAGCTTTAAAAAGAAACCCATGAACATTGAGAGGATGTGTTATGATCTAGCAGAAGTTCTGATAGGTTGTTCTTTTAGTTACAATCACCATGCACAAAATAACTTGTAGATTACAGATACAATATAAAGGATATGCATTTCGTTAACAAAATATATTTGAGCAAATAATTGCGCATGTCAGTGTTAAACAATGTGGGAAACCTTGGAAGGAAGCTGGAGATTTTAGACTGATCAGGGTGTCAGCGATAAAACAGCAGCACAGCTGCTTCAGTTATCTCTCTGGAAGCACTCCATCCTACATTAGTACCATAGCCATCCCAGTCGAAGCCCGCAAAGTCCCCACACTGTCTAGGAGCGCCCTCAGGAAAGTATCCACCTCCACCAATACAGAACTGCAAGAACATGAGTGCATTACTAACAACACACCTATGCACTTCTTCAAATGACACCGGGGCAGTTGATTTCCAGAAGTGTATTATGTGGCTAACAGCAAGTTAAAAATGCGGTCCATTGACATCGATTTAAATAATCCAGAATATTCTTTTAACTCACATGTTCAGAGTTACAGCCGGTTGGTTTGACACCTGAACAAAGAGCCAAGGCTGCCCTTTCAGTATTGAAGACTCTGAATGTGATGAATCCGGGCGTAAACATTGCTGGAAAAAAAAAGCAGAGAATCTCTCACACATGACGCGGCTTTCATTCATTACGTTGATTGAATCTCAATAATGATGCCTTTTAAATTGCACACCATCCCTAAATAAAACGTTTCCGGATTGTCAACGAGAGTAACTCCTTTTTTAAAAAAAAAAAAAAAAAAAAAAGAAATTCTGGCTCATACTTCTTGAATAGGGACCATACAGATTTTTGTTGAAATCCACATTTCCGGTATCATACACTATTGGAATAGCAGGTCCATTATCAGTGAGGCAGGTCCCCGTTCCAAACTTCAAAGGGAATTTCTGGGTAAATGAAGATAAAAATTATTTCTTCTAATTTCACAATTTTTGTAAATGTTTATAAATTCAAGTCGTATCAAAGTTTATCTGACCTTGAATAAATTGAAAAGGTTTCCTCCGTGGAGGTTTAAGAAGTGATTTTCAGTGTGGTATCGCAGGATGGAGGCAGCTGACCACTGCTCCAAATCAGCGTTATTAGGAACATGCCACACAGACACATCTTGTGCTGCAATGCCATAGTATCCAGGATTCTGTGACAGAATGGAAACAAACGGTCATTTCAAATTCCTCATAAACATCTTTTGATTGTCTGTCTAGCGTCTTTGTGTCCTTTATGTTGCTCCTATTTAACTAGGGTTGTGAAACCATAAATGTACTAAAAATACCTTATAGTCATCACTTGTAGAGGCTTCTGTTGTCCCGAACGTGACTGTGTTTGCCCACGTCCCGTCACCTTCAGGCCGGTTTGGGTCATTGCCCTGCTGACTAGACCAGCGATCACCAACAGTGCACTTTCCATACATGTAGTTTTCATGAACACTGGCCACCAGCGTCCAGCCGCCGCCCGCAGTGGTCATGTCACAGAACGTCTGATAAAGAACTCCTCTTGATGTGTTCAGAGTGTACAGCCCATCTACATGAACAGAAGCATTCCCGAGTCACTTCAACACAGCTGTTGCTTAAGATAAAATATTGACATAAAATAAGCGTACCATCATTAACCCGATACTTTTCATGCAGTTCTTTGCAGCTTCGAGCACTATATGCAGCCTCACAGAGCCATAAATTCAGTGAGAGACTGAAGAGGATGCCTACAATCATTTTTGTAAGAACCATGGTCTGCAAACAAAAGGAGAAATGTTCTTCACTGCAAAGCTGAGGTTGGTGCTACATGTTTAAGAACCCCACGGTGTGTCACAAACACTGCTGATTATCTGGAAACTTGAGCACAGCAGAAAGACATTTGGCAATCAACTTGTAACGTTTCTGCTGGCATGCATGTTCAAATGAACGTTTTAAACGTTTAAAACACATCTTACGGTACCGTATGGACGATACTAGGCCACGGTTTAAAAAATGCAATGGCACCGCGGGTATTTTTAAGCTTTAGTATCTCGAAACTACTGTAGTACCGGTGTATCGTGCAACCCTAGTGTATAGTTGTGTGAAATGTATGATGAAAACTGGCAAGCAATTTCGCCAAGCAAATACCAAGAAACAGGTTGCAGCAGTTTGTCTTCCAACTACACCTGCAAAATCCGCGACGTGATGTGACTGAGCTGGAATAGCTTCAGCCTCAGCGACTTTTTATAGGACAAAATCGGCGTCAATCAAACTGAGATGCAGTCTTTCGACAGACAGACCCTCCAATCATCACGCAGAAGCCCGGAGTCCAGCCCACTCCTCCATTCACCCCCAGAGACGCTGAGTGTCCGTGGGCAGGACATAGCCTAATTGCAGCATTTATCCAATGACCGTCTAGTTTCTATGAAGGTAAAATGACGTCAAAAAGATTTGCATGCGCAGGGTAAGATTTGTGAAAGTCTACATAAGATAGCAAGCGTAAATTAATTTTGCATTCGCAAGAAAAGAGTTGTAAAAGTGCAAATTGCATTTCAAGCAGCCTTTTACTGTTTTTTGTAAGTGTATATCATGTATTGTGAAACTGCAACTTCATGCTAAGGCAAAATAAATATGATCTGTATTCTTCTGACTTTCATTTTTCCGCGCTTACACTTTTGGCACTGTTGTTTCGCCCAAATACAGCCAAAAGTATTGCAAGCCTGTGCCCAGTGTTTTGCAAGTGAAAACAAAAAAAGCAAAACGGATTGACAGCGTAAAACCAATATGTGTGTGTAGAAAAAAAAATCGTTGCAACTGTCTAAATGACTTCTTGCGTGCATAGAGCAAAATGTTCGCCAAATAACCCGCTATGTACGTCTGCGTCTTTGCGCTTGCAGTTTTGGCACGATTCTCTCACTGATTTCAGATTTGTCAACATATAAAAATGTCAACATTACTGTGTATTTCATGGTTCCTCGGAATATTTGATTCAGACATAGTTATTTTGCATTTGGTTTTTCATTTAGATGCATATATTTAGACATTATTAAAGACTATATTTTGTCAAAGTAGTTGTAGTTTTTTAAATGTTGATTTGGTTTGAAGTGTCAGTTTTTGCATTACAGTCAAATCTGGAGACAAATCGCTATTAATAAACGGTGCCTGAATCGATACTTGTTATATATATATATATATATATATATATATATATATATATATATATATATATATATATATATACACACACAGGTATATGTATATATAAACATACTGTATATGCAACTCATGAAGCTCCAGGAAATCCCCAATATGGACAAAGGCATTGCTATTGCTGTAACTGAGTAAACAGAAGATATATACGTTTTGAATGATAAAACAAATACATTAAACACTCGACTACAACAATATATAGTTCATCTGTGTAATTCAAGCCATCGCTGATATTTTCATAATAGTTAAGTATATTTATAATCCATTGCTAATCGATGCATTAGTAGCCTATGGAACATATTTTCTTCATTCTGTGACAAGAAGCTACATCGGATCACAAAAGGAAGCATTTAACTCGTGTTGTGGACTAAAAAGGTTATAATGCTCTCTTTTGTTGGACAACAGGTTTAAAAACGTGAATACAAGATAATTTTAGTTTTAGGCATTTTAATTTAAGCTAGGGCTGGGCGGTATATTGAGTTACCATGATATATCGATATATTCTTTATAAGCTTGATACGAGCACAGCTGAAAAAATATCTAGGGAGGACACAGACTGAACTGCTGCGGAGAAAGTGCATAATACAATTTGTTCTAAACGTGACAAGCTTTATATGAAGGGCTTTAAAAAAAATAAAAATAAAAACTCGTAACATATACTATAGTTTCAGTTTAAAGCGGCTCTGACAGAAAGGCTGTGTGTGCCGCTGACAGAGACGTGCTGTTTAATGTGTTTGAGACTTGCAGTATTGCCTAATGCATACTTACATTTCACAGGTAATGTGAACTTACATATTCTCCATCTGTAAATGTTAGAAAGCCATGGAAATATTTCCATTTTGCTGTCAGAAGTGCGTGAGCTTTTGCTTTGCGATTCTCCGCTAAACTTCACAGACTTAATTTAGAACGAGCGCCAAACAGCCGGAGCGCAATAACTCTCACTAAAATGCTGAAATATTTGTAGTTGGACCAGGGGCGAGGCCAGAAATGTTTAAATGGGTGGGCCGACATAAAACTGGGTGGGCAAGGTGCGTGTAAGAAAACTGCATAATTGCCAACAGAAAATACAGTGCAAATGTTCAATGCACAACACTTCTAAAGCATTAATTAACATTCATTTTAATTTCAACATTTTCTAATAATTATTAAAATTTAAATTTATCTGTTAACATTCGTACCTGAGCTAACAAAAAGTTGTAGCCTATTTTTATTAACTAACCTTAAAAATTAATTAATACTGTAACAAATGTATTTCTCATTGTTAATGTTAGTTAATGCATTGCCTCCGTGGCGCCTGCAGGTGTACTGCTGTACGAGTGTGTATGAGCGCTCAGACTGACCTGAGATTTGCCCCGCAAACATTTCAGCAGTAAATCATAGGCCCGTTTGTCCCGTATTTCTGTCGACTGAACCAGCCATGCCATTAATAAGGAATGTATCAGTCATTTGCACGCCAAAGTCAATTTCTGCTTATAAACATTGCGTCAAATAGAAAGAGAAAATCATGCTACACGCACTTTCATGAGATCGGGTTAGACTACAACAATTAATTTGTAGCCTATTTTACAAATACAATGGGAATACAACGAATTCATGACAATGTTTTACATTCAAGCTATCCGTAAAAGTGAAAAGTTCTTTAAAATCATCTGGAATGCAATAAAGTCATTTTTAAAGCTGTTTTGCTGCATGGATTAAAAATAGGCTAATAAATACTTCATATATCAGACAAAATTGCGTTGCAGAAAATCCTTTAAATTTTAAGGAAATTTTAAGGAATTCAGAGCAGAGCAACATAAAAATCAGAAAAAATATAATCGGGCCTGTTTTAGGCTTTTCCTTATTTTTATATTTTAGACGGTGATGAAAAATGACTCGCCATCTCCTCATTGGACGTGCCTTTAGAGAGAAATGCATCTTTACAGATTTGAATGAAAGGGCATTCATTTGAAATAATTCAAAACGATTTGAATTATTTCGTTTTAAAGTAGTAATTTAAAGCATTCTATAGATATATTTATCATATTTGTGACTCAATTCGTTGAGTTTCGGTTCATCATTGTGAAGCGCTCCTGTTCAAGACGAGACGGCAAGCGCATCTGTTTTCCTATTTATTTTAATAAAAGCACAACGTTTTGTTGATATTGTGAATGCACACAAATAACAGTAGACCATTTACAGTTCCGAATGATGCATTACTCTTACCTTTTATAAGCAAAAATTACGGCATATTTTAAGTTGTTTCCACTATCAAGAAAAAAATGCAAGTGCCCGCTCTGGCGCCTCCATGTCCTGCAGAGTGCGCTTCAGCTTCCACACTTCACACAAACTATTAGATATGCACCAAGCGCACATTTATATAGTTTAAACATTTAAACTAACATTGTGATATGCTTGAACTGTTTATATCTATAGATTGTATTTTAAGCAAGTCGTGATGATTTGAGAAGGATTGATCACTGTCCGCTGGCCACTTGGTTGTTACTTAAAACAAACAAACAAACAAAAAAACCTTACGTTTAACGAACAAAAAGTGCTCCAAACGTTTTTATAAATTAGCTTTATAAAAAACGAAACGAACCCTAGTTTAGGCGTCCCTGCATAACCTAAGCTTATTGTAAAGCATTACCTTAGTCTGAGACGACGGAGCTTCGCAGATGATCTTATAATCAGTCTCTGTCAGTTCGCGTTCAAAGGAGAGTAAACGAATACCGCAGAAATGTGCACAGCTGCAAATATGCAGTTTGTTGTGGAGAAGAGTATGTAGCACAACGTTTATGTGTTTCTTTCTACAAAGGACGCATCTATTTAGCGGTTTAAACACGTTGCTAATATTATGCTTTAAACACACTCATACGTTTCCAATCTAAATCCATCACCCGGTGGTCTGGTTTCATTTGTAGGCGGTCTGGATTCAGTGCTAAGACTTAATTTTCATTTCGGATATCCAATATTTTTAAAGACTGATTGAGGTTTGTTTGAGGTTGTATTTTACTATGTTCTTACGTCGTAAACATAAATGTGGGTGGGACTAACTGAATCGTCACTGACGAATCATCATTTTTGACAAGGGTATGCTATATGCACCTATAGGAAGAAAACGCACGTTAAATATATTTTAAAGTAAATACATGAAGTTATAGGGAAACTATACGTTTATTATTATTATCGTTTAATAAATATCATTCATTTGGAAAAGTACCAACTTCTCATTGGGTGGGCCACGGCTGAAAGTGGGTGGGCCTTGGCCAACCCGGGCCCACCCGTAGCTTCGCCACTGAGTTGGACAATAAATGCGACATATGCAGAATTTTAAACCTACAAGTAATTGTATTTGTATGATAGCTCTAACTGTATGGGGTAATCAAAATAGCCATTTCTACTCAGTCTGTGCTTTATTTTCATTTTTAGTTTAGTAAATTTAACTTCTGCTTTAAAAGCATTATTTTTGTTTTTAGATTGAAATGTTACAATGTTAGAATGTAATGTGATTTTAACCTTTTTTGCACATAATAGGCTATATGCCTACATGCTTACATTCACTTTATTTGTTTAATCCAAATACAAAATACCGAGATATATACCATATACAACACGTCAGCCAAAAGATATCGAGATATGCATTTTTGCTCATATCACCCAGCCCTAATTTAAGCATGTTTAGCTTAGTTAATGGAACGCTACCTGCTGCTGTCAGAGCAAGTGTAATTTCTGCATTCACGCGCTCCTCGGATGCTCTCATTTCCCGAGTTGTGCTTTTGAGTCGGAATGTGAAAACAGCACACTTGCGTTTCTACTACAAAGATTTGTTGGACTTGTATTATTTGAGCTTTCCGACGTGAGTTCACGTGCATTTTCTCAGTCGGGAATTTATTTTTCACGTGCGGTGATGATGCTTCTTATGTTGGTTTCGGAGAAACAAAGGAAAAATACTTTAATCGATCGCTCCGGCATGGCACCGAAATGAGGCACCGAAATCTCTGTTCTGATTCGGTTTTAGTACATACCGGTTACTTAGGTACCGGTGCCATATTGGTACCGGGTTTCGGTACCCAACCCTACATGGTAGTCAGCCTAATGGTACACAGGATCATGCTTTTTGTTTCATTATTTTATTTTATTGTATTTATTTATTTATTTTTTAATATATATGTGTGCATTAAAAATACCATCCCCGCAATAAGAATGACGCTGAGTCAAATTAAAATAAAGATGTGTTCTCACGTCTGGAGTTTTTATTGAACCAATCAGATAAGAGTAAATCGAGAGTCAGCGAGAGCCTCATTTGATTGGCTGAAAGAAGAAGGTCTCGCCTTCCACACGCGCTTGCAAATCTGAAATCAGTGAGAGAATCGTGCCAAAACTGCAAGCGCAAAGACGCAGACGTACATAGCGGGTTATTTGGCGAACATTTTGCTCTATGCACGCAAGAAGTCATTTAGACAGTTGCAACGATTTTTTTTTCTACACACACACATTGGTTTTACGCTGTCAATCCGTTTTGCTTTTTTGTTTTCACTTGCAAAACACTGGGCACAGGCTTGCAATACTTTTGGCTGTATTTGGGCGAAACAACAGTGCCAAAAGTGTAAGCGCGGAAAAATGAAAGTCAGAAGAATACAGATCATATTTATTTTGCCTTAGCATGAAGTTGCAGTTTTTCACAATACATGATATACACTTACAAAAAACAGTAAAAGGCTGCTTGAAATGCAATTTGCACTTTTACAACTCTTTTCTTGCGAATGCAAAATTAATTTACGCTTGCTATCTTATGTACACTTTCACAAATCTTACCCTGCGCATGCAAATCTTTTTGACGTCATTTTACCTTCATAGAAACTAGACGGTCATTGGATAAAAGCTGCAATTAGGCTATGTCCTGCCCACGGACACTCAGCGTCTCTGGGGGTGAATGGAGGAGTGGGCTGGACTCCGGGCTTCTGCGTGATGATTGGAGGGTCTGTCTGTCGAAAGACTGCATCTCAGTTTGATTGACGGCGATTTTGTCCTATAAAAAGTCGCTGAGGCTGAAGCTATTCCAGCTCAGTCACATCACGTCGCGGATTTTGCAGGTGTAGTTGGAAGACAAACTGCTGCAACCTATTTCTTGGTATTTGCTTGGCGAAATTGCTTGCCAGTTTTCATCATACATTTCACACAACTATACACTAGGATTGCACGATACACCGGTACTACAGTAGTTTCGAGATACTAAAGCTTAAAAATACCCGCGGTGCCATTGCATTTTTTAAACCGTGGCCTAGTATCGTCCATACGGTACCGTAAGATGTGTTTTAAACGTTTAAAACGTTCGTTTGAACATGCATGCCAGCAGAAACATTACAAGTTGATTGCCAAATGTCTTTCTGCTGTGCTCAAGTTTCCAGATAATCAGTGTTTGTGACACACCGTGGGGTTCTTATACATGTAGCACCAACCTCAGCTTTGCAGTGAAGAACATTTCTCCTTTTGTTTGCAGACCATGGTTCTTACAAAAATGATTGTAGGCATCCTCTTCAGTCTCTCACTGAATTTATGGCTCTGTGAGGCTGCATATAGTGCTCGAAGCTGCAAAGAACTGCATGAAAAGTATCGGGTTAATGATGGTACGCTTATTTTATGTCAATATTTTATCTTAAGCAACAGCTGTGTTGAAGTGACTCGGGAATGCTTCTGTTCATGTAGATGGGCTGTACACTCTGAACACATCAAGAGGAGTTCTTTATCAGACGTTCTGTGACATGACCACTGCGGGCGGCGGCTGGACGCTGGTGGCCAGTGTTCATGAAAACTACATGTATGGAAAGTGCACTGTTGGTGATCGCTGGTCTAGTCAGCAGGGCAATGACCCAAACCGGCCTGAAGGTGACGGGACGTGGGCAAACACAGTCACGTTCGGGACAACAGAAGCCTCTACAAGTGATGACTATAAGGTATTTTTAGTACATTTATGGTTTCACAACCCTAGTTAAATAGGAGCAACATAAAGGACACAAAGACGCTAGACAGACAATCAAAAGATGTTTATGAGAAATTTGAAATGAGTTTGTTTCCATTCTGTCACAGAATCCTGGATACTATGGCATTGCAGCACAAGATGTGTCTGTGTGGCATGTTCCTAATAACGCTGATTTGGAGCAGTGGTCAGCTGCCTCCATCCTGCGATACCACACTGAAAATCACTTCTTAAACCTCCACGGAGGAAACCTTTTCAATTTATTCAAGGTCAGATAAACTTTGATACGACTTGTGAATTTATAAACATTTACAAAAATTGTGAAATTAGAAAAAATTATCTTCATTTACCCAGAAATTCCCTTTGAAGTTTGGAACGGGGACCTGCCTCACTGATAATGGACCTGCTATTCCAATAGTGTATGATACCGGAAATGTGGATTTCAACAAAAATCTGTATGGTCCCTATTCAAGAAGTATGATCCAGAATTTCTTTTTCTTTTTTTTTAAAAAGGAGTTACTCTCGTTGACAATCCGGAAACGTTTTATTTAGGGATGGTGTGCAATTTAAAAGGCATCATTATTGAGATTCAATCAACGTAATGAATGAAAGCCGCGTCATGTGTGAGAGATTCTCTGCTTTTTTTTTTTTTTTTGCAGCAATGTTTACGCCCGGATTCATCACATTCAGAGTCTTCAATACTGAAAGGGCAGCCTTGGCTCTTTGTTCAGGTGTCAAACCAACCGGCTGTAACTCTGAACATGTGAGTTAAGAGAATATTCTGGATTATTTAAATCTATGTCAATGGACAGCATTTTTAACATTCGGTTAACCACATAATGCATTGATAGTAATACATTTATGGAAATAAATCAACTGCCCCGGTGTCATTTGAAGTGCATAGGTGTGTGTTGTTAGTAATGCACTCATGTTCTTGCAGTTCTGTATTGGTGGAGGTGGATACTTTCCTGAGGGCGCTCCTAGACAGTGTGGGGACTTTGCGGGCTTCGACTGGGATGGCTATGGTACTAATGCAGGATGGAGTGCTTCCAGAGAGATAACTGAAGCAGCTGTGCTGCTGTTTTATCGCTGACACCCTGATCAGTCTAAAATCTCCAGCTTCTTTCCAAGGTTTTCCACTTTGTTTAACACTTGTTACATGTGCAATTATTTGCTCAAATATATTTTGTAAAGAAATGCATATCCTTCATATTGTATCTGTAATCTACAAATTATTTTGTGCATGGTGATTGTAACTAAAAGAACAACCTATCAGAACTTCTGCTGGATCATAACACATCCTCTCAATGTTCATGGGTTTCTTTTTAAAGCTGTTAAAAAGTGGATGGTGACGCATTGTTCAAATAAAATCAGTGATTTGTCAAAACTATTCAGAGTCAAACCCTTACTTTAATATTAGCTTTATTTAGATATTGATTTCTATTCATACCATGACCTGTCTGAATACTCGATGCTCACGTAATCTATTGAGTGTTTTGACATGTGACATCAGACTTAACTAGCGACTGACAACTAGAAGTATGAGTAGGAAATCACATTCACTGAATCAAAATCAAGACACCATGCATATAACACATAAAAATGCATGGCTCAGAGAACAATACCCCAAGGCTGTATGTTCACACGAGGACATGACAAACAACACACGAGTGTCAGGATTTTATGTAAGGTGTGTGATTGGCTGCAGCTGAGTGCATGTAATGAGTGCGATGGATTGTGGGAACTGAAGTCCAGTGTCCATCTAGTTAACTTTACTGTTGTATTCGGAGGTTTCATGCAATAAAAGTGTCATGCAGTATTTGGAATGACCTCACACGTTACATCTACAAAATAAATGTATTAACAATCTTATTTTTGGCTATATTTCTAGTGGACCACAAAAAGAGTCCCCAGTGGCGTTTCATAATTGTTTCAATGCCTTTATATTGGCTTAGCAGGCAAACTGAACTTTGGCTTTCAGCGTAACCAAACAGGATGTGTGGTGCTTTAAGACTCTTAATTAAGGTAGAATGGATGGTGAACCCTTCTCTGTTGAAACAGAATTGTAAATAATTTGTGGTAACTGCCAAATGAGTCGGTCTCTTGTAAGTATGGGTGGAATCTTGAAATATATGTATGATTTCAAATGAATAGAGTCAAAAGTAATTGGGTTTGTGTTAAACTGCCTGGTAAGACTTGATATCACAGTCTATGATGTAGTAGTACTCTTTCGTACTGCTACTGCACACTCAAAAAGATGTGAATGCCATGTCAGTGTCAAATTAGCTGATGACTATTTCTACCTGGTCTCATGGCATTTACGTACCTGGGTGCACTTTTTAGCGTGACATGAAATACGTATACCAATAAGTACATATCACTGCAGTTTCCAATATAAATGATTTTCACACAAATTTACAGAGTTGCGATTAATAAAGCGTAATTTTCGCACAATTACTTGAAGAATATCATACCATGACTTCAAAACAATATTAATATGCTGGGAGATTTGAAAACGGATGCTTTTGAACTTTAGCATCGCACACATCCAGCTTCATATCTATGGGTTTTCGTACGTAATAATTTTATTCGGTAGCTCACGGAGTACGGAGACGGACTTAGGAGACGAGAAGCACCGGTTCAAATCCCGTGTAACTGTTCGACAAAGCAGTTAATATCTGCGTAAAAGGAAGTTCAAATGGCACAGTTGCATCAGCTAATACGTTTTTTATATCAGTTTTGCATTTGTTAACAGTATCGGGTAGGTTTAGGGCTGGATTTGGTGTAGGGCATATTTCCAACACGACAGAGCATTAACTTTTAGCGACAGTCCCCGGATATTTGAATTCTGAACCGCCGCAATACGTATCTGAAGCAACGTAATAAAAAACCAGCAATAAGTACCAATATCTACGTAATAAAAACGTGCCAGGGTTCACATATTGAATCTGTGTTTTAGCGCCACTCAGTGGACATTTCTATTTGAAACTGCGGCGAAACGTGCAGCAAGGTACGTAAAACGTGTCGCACAAAAAGTGTGCAGATGTACTTATTTTATTTAATGATTTTATATTAGGGAATAAAAAGGTGCAATCAGGGGCATAAATTTCATCTAACAGTAGGGGGGGACAATAAACGTAAAATTTCTCAAGAGCAATTTTTGAAGGGGACACAAATAATACAGCCAAAATTGTACTTGTAAGGATAGATATATATACACAGCATGTGTACATAGCATGGAGACCTTGTTTAAATATGAGTTCATGGTTCACCACGCGGTCATATTATAATTATTATTTTGCGTCATCTATAGTAGGCTATTTAAGGTTTCGTCTGAAACCTAGTATGTCTCTTTCGCGTTAATTCAACCGCATTAAACCCACTGATCTGCCACTTAACATCATATTGAACGAAACCCAACACATAGGTCTACAATATTAGCCTAATATCAGTTCACACACAGACTTATCGCCGTGTTAGTTGTAGTGGGTGACAAGCTAAGGCATTAAGCTTGTTAACCTTATAATCGCTCATAGAAAATACATCGGATGTCATAATTTTTTTGTCATGACTAATTTATTAATGATCCAGCATCATCTGTATTAAAGAGAAATAATCATTTCACCCGATGTTTAATGAGAATAAAATAGCCTTGACAGCCGACTTACACAACTTGCTCTCTCTCACCGGACTCCTGTGTGTGTATCCGTAAAGAAGGAAAGCAGGCCGTGGACCAAACCACTGTGAGGCAAGGGAGGGGGGAATCAAAACATTTCTGAACTTAAAACGTTTTTTTTGCGTTTATTTTGTTTTACTAATCACACAATTATTTTAAATATATGTCCATTGTATCATTTTCAATACACAGAGTCGCTTGTAATGATATTTTTAGGAGGGACAAGCCTCAGATAGGGGGTCCTGTCCCCCCCGGGATTTACGCCTATGGGTGCAATTAGTCCTTATCTTGATGCTCTGTGGCTTTCTTTCTCAATTCTCAATTTCTGAAAAACGCATGAATAAATGCTCACCACTGCATTTATTTAAACAGAAATACAGTAAAACTGGTAATAATATGAGATATTATTACAATTTAAAATAACAGTTTTCTATTTTTACATCATTTAAAATTGGTTCATTATTCAAGTCTTCAGATTTATTCATTTTCGTTGTAGAAAACAATTGTGCAACTTCATTTTTTTTGTTGTTGAAGTCATGATACATTTGTTTTATTATTTTTGATGAAAGTACAAAAGAACAGCGTTTATTTGAAATGAAAACCAATTTACTGCATCCTTGCTGAATAAAAGCATTAATTTCTTACAAAACAACACAAAACAAAAGTCTTACTGACCCCAGAATTTTGGAAAGTAGTGTATTTACATATCACTGTATTCATGTTGTTTTTTGCAGGGTCTGGGCACTAATGAGGAGAGTCTTATTGAAATGGTCTGCTCTCGCAATAAAGAAGAGCTCATGGAAATCAAGAAGGTTTACCGAGAGAGTTGGAAAAGACTCTCCAAGGACCACAGCTGGAGAATTGCAGAAAATAGTTGAGTCTCGGGGTCAGAAAACCTAAAAAAAAATTGTCAAACAGCACCTACATCAGCATATGTTGTTTGGGAGGGTTTCAAGAAAAATTCTCCTCGCTCATCCAAAAACAAACTCCAGCATATTCAGTTATCAGACACGACTGGAGCTTCAAATGGGACTGGCTTCTATGGTCAGATGAAACTAAAAAACACTCAAGATGGGTTTGGTGAACACAGGGATAAAAAGCACCCCATGTGTACAATGAAATATACTGCTGTAATTTTGATGTTGTGGGCCTATATTTCTGCTGGAGGTCCTGGACATCTTGTTTAGACGCATGGCATCATGGATTCTATCAAATACCAACAGATAAAAAATCAATAAGTGACTGACTCTGTTAGAAATCTTATAACGGGCCATGTTTGGATCTTCCAACCGTACAAGAATCCAAACACAAACCTCAAAAACAACACAAAAATGGGTCACTGAGCACAAAACCAAGCTTCTGCTGGCCATTCCAGTCCTCTGACCTGAACCCTGCAGAAAATGAGTGACCTGAAGAGAAGAAGCAGCAACATGGAGCTGGGAATCTAAAGGGTCTGGAGTGATTCTGGATGAAGGAACGGTCTCTGATCTCTCCTCAGGTGTCTCTAACCTCATCAGGCATCATAGGAGAACATTTAGAGCTGTTAAACTGGCAAATGGAGGTTTCAAAAAGTATTGAATAAAGGGTGCTGTTAATAGTGGCCAGAGTGTATTAGAGAAAAACATTTATTTCATAATGATATTTCCCCCCATTTTAAATTCTTATTATCCAATGAAAGATTAGATTTTTGTGAATTTTTTAAATAAAAGATCAAAAGGATTAACAATGCAGATTAATTTTCACAGCCTTCTTTGACCATATTTACCAAGGGTGCTGATATTTTTGGCCATGACTGCAGGCTATGTATAATTTAAAATTTCATTTGTACGGTACAAGAACTCTCAAGTTACTCACTCAGGATACTTATACTTCTGCAGCGGAACTAGGAAAATGAAGAATAGGCTATCTGGGCACAAGCGAAACATGGAATGTGAAAAATGAAGGTGTGTTCAGCTCAGGCTTGTGGAATAAGGTAGTATTTTGTTTCTTTGCTGTTTTGTTTTGGTACCCTGTACTCAGTGGGGATTTCTTTAAGACTGCAAGGGAAGCTCGGCTTCCCCTATAATGTCAAAAAATTAATGGTAAAATATGTACTATTGTGTTAACACTTTATTGACTAAAAATGCGTTAGAACACGTTCATCTCGAAGACGAGTTAGTTCAGAATCAGCTACATATCGCAGGTCGGCTGACTCGATTTCCTTCTCATTCATTCCCGTAGCGTCATTTCCCCGCTGAAGCCTAGCGTCTATTGACTTCAACGGGGCTGCTTTGAACAGTTTTTTTTTTCAGTGAAAAAACTTTACCTTCATAGAAACTAGACGGTCATTGGATAAATGCTGCAATTAGGCTATGTCCTGCCCACGGACACTCAGCGTCTCTGGGGGTGAATGGAGGAGTGGGCTGGACTCCGGGCTTCTGCGTGATGATTGGAGGGTCTGTCTGTCGAAAGACTGCATCTCAGTTTGATTGACGCCGATTTTGTCCTATAAAAAGTCGCTGAGGCTGAAGCTATTCCAGTTCAGTCACATCACGTCGCGGATTTTGCAGGTGTAGTTGGAAGACAAACTGCTGCAACCTATTTCTTGGTATTTGCTTGGCGAAATTGCTTGCCAATTTTCATCATACATTTCACACAACTATACACTAGGATTGCACGATACACCGGTACTACAGTAGTTTCGAGATACTAAAGCTTAAAAATACCCGCGGTGCCATTGCATTTTTTAAACCGTGGCCTATCGTCCATACGGTACCGTAAGATGTGTTTTAAACGTTTAAAACGTTCATTTGAACATGCATGCCAGCAGAAACATTACAAGTTGATTGCCAAATGTCTTTCTGCTGTGCTCAAGTTTCCAGATAATCAGCAGTGTTTGTGACACACCTTGGGGTTCTTATACATGTAGCATCAACCTCAGCTTTGCAGTGAAGAACATTTCTCCTTTTGTTTGCAGACCATGGTTCTTACAAAAATGATTGTAGGCATCCTCTTCAGTCTCTCACTGAATTTATGGCTCTGTGAGGCTGCATATAGTGCTCGAAGCTGCAAAGAACTGCATGAAAAGTATCGGGTTAATGATGGTACGCTTATTTTGTCAATATTTTATCTTAAGCAACAGCTGTGTTGAAGTGACTCGGGAATGCTTCTGTTCATGTAGATGGGCTGTACACTCTGAACACATCAAGAGGAGTCCTTTATCAGACGTTCTGTGACATGACCACTGCGGGCGGCGGCTGGACGCTGGTGGCCAGTGTTCATGAAAACTACATGTATGGAAAGTGCACTGTTGGTGATCGCTGGTCTAGTCAGCAGGGCAATGACCCAAACCGGCCTGAAGGTGACGGGACGTGGGCAAACACAGTCACGTTCGGGACAACAGAAGCCTCTACAAGTGATGACTATAAGGTATTTTTAGTACATTTATGGTTTCACAACCCTAGTTAAATAGGAGCAACATAAAGGACACAAAGACGCTAGACAGACAATCAAAAGATGTTTATGAGGAATTTGAAATGACAGTTTGTTTCCATTCTATCACAGAATCCTGGATACTATGGCATTGCAGCACAAGATGTGTCTGTGTGGCATGTTCCTAATAACGCTGATTTGGAGCAGTGGTCAGCTGCCTCCATCCTGCGATACCACACTGAAAATCACTTCTTAAACCTCCACGGAGGAAACCTCTTCAACTTATTCAAGGTCAGATAAACTTTGATACGACTTGAGAATTAGAAACATTTACAAAAATTGTGAAATTAGAAGAAATAATTTTTATCTTCATTTACCCAGAAATTCCCTTTGAAGTTTGGAACAGGGACCTGCCTCACTGATAATGGACCTGCTATTCCAATAGTGTATGATACCGGAAATGTGGATTTCAACAAAAATCTGTATGGTCCCTATTCAAGAAGTATGAGCCAGAATTTTTTTTTTCTTTTTTTAAAAAAAGTAGTTACTTCTGTTGACAATCCGGAAACGTTTTATTTAGGGATGGTGTGCAATTTAAAAGGCATCATTATTGAGATTCAATCAACGTAATGAATGAAAGCCACGTCATGTGTGAGAGATTCTCTGCTTTTTTTTTTCCAGCAATGTTTACGCCCGGATTCATCACATTCAGAGTCTTCAATACTGAAAGGGCAGCCTTGGCTCTTTGTTCAGGTGTCAAACCAACCGGCTGTAACTCTGAACATGTGAGTTAAAAGAATATTCTGGATTATTTAAATCTGTCAATGGACAGCATTTTTAACATTCGGTTAACCACATAATGCATTGATAGTAATACATTTATGGAAATAAATCAACTGCCCCGGTGTCATTTGAAGAAGTGCATAGGTGTGTTGTTAGTAATGCACTCATGTTCTTGCAGTTCTGTATTGGTGGAGGTGGATACTTTCCTGAGGGCGCTCCTAGACAGTGTGGGGACTTTGCGGGCTTCGACTGGGATGGCTATGGTACTAATGTAGGATGGAGTGCTTCCAGAGAGATAACTGAAGCAGCTGTGCTGCTGTTTTATCGCTGACACCCTGATTGGTCTAAAATCTCCAGCTTCCTTCCCTTCTTTCCAAGGTTTTCCACGTTGTTTAACACTTGTTACATGCGCAATTATTTGGTCAAATATATTTTGTAAAAAAATGCATATCCTTTATATTGTATCTGTGATCTACAAATTATTTAGTGCATGGTGATTGTAACTAAAAGAACAACCTATCAGAACTTCAGCTAGATCATAACGCATCCTCTCAATGTTCATGGGCTTCTTTTTAAAGCTGTTAAAAAGTGGATTGTGATACATTGTTCAAATAAAACCAGTGATTTGTCAGCTATTCAGAGTCAAAACCTTACTTTAATATTAACTTTATTTGGATATTGATTTCTATTCATACCATGACCTGTCTGAATACTCGATGCTCACGTAATCTATTGAGTGTTTTGACATGTGACATCAGACTTAACTAGCGACTGACAACTAGAAGTATGAGTAGGAAATCACATTCACTGAATCAAAATCAAGACACCATGCATATAAGACATAAAAATGCATGGCTCAGAGAACAATACCCCAAGGCTGTATGCTCACACGAGGACACGACAAACACACGAGTGTCAGGATTTTATGTAAGGTGTGTGATTGGCTGCAGCTGAGTGCATGTAATGAGTGCGATGGATTGTGGGAACTGAAGTCCAGTGTCCATCTAGTTGATTTTACGGTTGTATTCGGAGGTTTCATGCAATAAAAGTGTCATGCAGTATTTGGAATGACCTCACACGTTACATCTACAAAATGAATGCATTAACAAAATATTATTTTTGGCTTGTTAAATTGATGTTCTACATGTTTTTTTGGGGGGATGGTGCCAAAAGCACTTCCACTAAACATTTTTATTGGAATCTGTAGATTTGATTTTGCACCACAGATTATATTTCTTGTGGACCACAAAAAGAGTCCCCAGTGGCGTTTCATAATTGTTTCAATGCCTTTATATTGGCTTAGCAGGCAAACTGAGCTTTGGCTTTCAGCGCAACTAAACAGGATGTGTGGTGCTTTAAGACTCTTAATTAAGGCAGAATGGATGGTGAGCCCTTCTCTGTTGAAACAGAATTGTAAATCATTTGTGGTAACTGCCAAATGAGTCAGTCTCTTGTAAGTATGGGTAGAATCTTGAAATATACAGTCGTGGCCAAAAGTTTTGAGAATGTCATAAATTTTAATTTTCACAAAGTCTGCTGCATCAGTGTTTTTAGATCTTTTTTCAGATGTTACTATGGTATACTGAAGTAAAATTACAAGCATTTCATAAGTGCCAATGGCTTTCATTGACAATTACACTAAGTTTAAGCAAAGACTCAATATTTGCAGTGTTGACCCTTCTTTTTCAAGACCTCTGCAATTCGTCCTGGCATGCTGTCAATCAGCTACTGGGCTACATCCTGACTGATGGCAGCCCATTCTTACATAATCAATGCTGGGAGTTTGTCAGAATTTGTGGGTTTTTGTTTGTCCACCCGCCTCTTGAGGATTGACTGCAAGTTCTCAATGGGATTAAGTTCTGGGGAGTTTCCTGGTCATGGACCCAAAATTTCAATGTTTTGTTCCCCAGGCCACTTACTTATCACTTTTGCCTTATGGCAAGGTGCTCCATCATGCTGGAAAAGGCATTGTTCGTCACCAAACTGTTCTTGGATGGTTGGGAGAAGTTGCTCTCGGAGGATGTTTTTGTGTCATTCTCAAAACTTTGGTCTCCTAAAGTTGATTCAGCTGTGGGATCAGGGCACCTCCAGTGCAGAGCTTGCTCAGGAATGGCAGCGGGCAGGTGTGAGTGCATCTGCATGCACAGTGAGGCCAAGACTTTTGGAGGATGGCCTGGTGTCAAGAAGGCCAGCAAAGAAGCCACTTCTCTCCAAAAAAAAAACATCAGGAACAGATTGATCTTCTGCAGAAAGTATCGTGAATGGACTGCTGAGGACTGGGGCAAAGTCATATTCTCCGATGAAGCCCCTTTCCGATTGTTTGGGGCATCTGGAAAAAGGCTTGTCAGGAGAAGAAAAGGTGAGTGCTACCATCAGTCCTGTGTCATGCCAACAGTAAAGCATCCTGAGACCATTCATGTGTGGGGTTGCTTCTCATCCAAGGGAGTGGGCTCACTCACAATTCTGCCCCAAAACACAGCCATGAATAAAGAATGGTACCAAAACACCCTCCAACAGCAACTTCTTCCAACAATCCAACAACAGTTTGGTGAAGAACAATGCATTTTCCAGCACGATGGAGCACCGTGCCATAAGGCAAAAGTGATAACTAAGTGGCTCGGGGACCAGAACGTTGAAATTTTGGGTCCATGGCCTGGAAACTCCCCAGATCTTAATCCCATTGAGAACTTGTGGTCAATCCTCAAGAGGCGGGTGGACAAACAAAAACCCACTAATTCTGACAAACTCCAAGAAGTGATTATGAAAGAATGGGTTGCTATCAGTCAGGATTTGGCCCAGAAGTTGATTGAGAGCATGCCCAGTTGAATTGCAGAGGTCCTGAAAAAGAACGGCCAACACTGCAAATACTGACTCTTTGTATAAATGTCATGTAATTGTCGATAAAAGCCTTTGAAACGTATGAAGTGCTTGTAATTATATTTCAGTACATCACAGAAACAACTGAAACCAATATCTAAAAGCAGTTTAGCAGCAAACTTTGTGAAAACTAATATTTATGTTATTCTCAAAACGTTTGGCCACGACTGTATGTATGACTTCAAATGAATAGAGTCAAAAGTAATTGGGTTTGTGTTAAACTGCCTGGTAAGACTTGATATCACAGTCTATGATGTAGTAGTACTCTTTCGTACTGCTACTGCACACTCAAAAAAATATGAATGCCAGTATATAAGTGTCAAATTAGCTGATTATTTAATGATTTTATATTAGGGAAAATGAAGTTGTGTTCAGCTCCGGCTTGTGGAATAAGGTAGTATTTAGTTTTTTTGTTTGTTTTGCTGTTTTGTTTTGGTAGAGATATATGCATAGTTATACAAAAATCAAACTGCTTTTTATGTCATTCAGCATCTGAAAACCTAGCAGAGAAGAAAGAAATTTATTTTATTTAGTTTAATTTTTTTATTTGATTTATATTTTTATATTTTATTTTGCATTTTCACATTTTGACATGAAAATTTAACAAATTCCCCACAAATGCTCATAACTGTAATGCAGAAAAAAATCTCATTCACCCTTTCTGTAATGCAATATATTTAATATTTATTTGTAAAAAAAAATAATTTGTGAAGTATTTAAACATCATGGTATTTTTCTACTGCATTTAATTTATGCTTTTTCAAAAAAAACAAAAAAACTAAATCACACTAATGACCTAATCCCCATAAAAGTAACATTTTAATTTAATGGGAAAATGTGTCTAATTGCTCTGAAAAAGGTAATTAATTTTCATGTCATGTAATTTTAAAATAATTAAATAATTATTAATAATAATAATAAAATTAATAAATTTTATATATATATATATATATATATATATATATATATATATATATATATATATATATATATATATATATAAAACAAATTTATTTTATTAACGTTTGATTTGGGGGTAAAATGTGACTTGGATATGTTTTAATGTAATTCATTTTTCATTATCATATTAATTTTCCTAAGCGCTCATGCAAAACTGATTTAGAGCAGCATGCAATGTGCTTAAGATGTTCATCTTATTAATCACAGTTCACTGGTCTTTAACACGTAAAGCGTCTGATGTCTGATGTCTCGGACCAGTCTCATGGTCCTGTCAGGACACAGGAACCTCTGATTCTCCAAGTCAAACTCAATCTGCTGGACTCCAGGCGGAGCGGACAAATATTGAGCGTGGGTGACTCATTCAGTGACCCGTCTCTTCTGCCGTCTGGCCCCAGAAAGACAAATGGTGCAGGTTAAGCGGGTGCGTTCCTCGTGACTAGCCGCTAAGTGACTGTGGGTTAGCCGAGCGCACAAGGTCAGTCAAACAGTCATTATTTTTGGCCCTGGCCACCGACTAAACGACGCAGGATGCATTGCTTAGTCAAACATAAAGACAAGCAAGTATGTCTTAATATATGAAAAATTGCTGCAGTAATTCAAAATCACTTGTGTTTTTGTTTCTTTTAACTTCCTAAAATGTCCACACAGCTGATGAGAAGCAGCCTATAAAAAAGGTTTAGAGCAAATGGACCAAATTTCCTTCCTAGAAAAGAAAAACAACTAAAACAAGACAAGAATACTGAGGAAGATATTTAGTTTTTGCAGTATGTGCAATATGAATTTAAAGGGATAGTTCACAAAAAAAAAAAAACAAACAAAAAACATTCTTTTGGTAATCAAACAGTTTGGTCCCCATCGACTTCCATAGTATTTTTTCCCCTACTATGGAAGTCATTCCATAGTAACATTCTTCAAAATATCTTCTTTTGTGTTCAACAGAAGAAAGAAACTCATGCAGGTTTGGAACAACTTGAGCGTGAGCAAATTATGACAGAATTTTAATTTCAAGACTTCAAGACTGATTTAAGACCTTTTAAGGAGAACAAATATCAGTGGTCTCAGAAACACATTTTCATACACCATCAACAGATATTCATTCTTGTTTTAAGCATAAACTCACTTAATTTCTCATATCTTCACTTTGCATCTCAATTGATTTAAAGTCTCAGACATTATATTTCCACCCAAGAACATCTTAGACATAAACAAGAACTTTTAAAAAGCATTTAAAGACCAGGCAATTATTGCACTGATCCATAACTAATGTGATAATTTATTTTAACAATACAGGCTTTTTGAGGATGTTTGAATGCGGTCCCTCTCGGGTAAAAACAGCACGGCTGTCCAGCGGTGCGTTAGACAGTGAATCTGACCAAAAACAACACGCGTAAAAATAAATGTCCATTCGTACAGCAAATGTTCAACACCATTTCTCCTAAACAAGGAACCTGCTATCCAAGAATAATACCAACCTGTGAGCGTTTATGACTTATTGAAGCCTTCAAAATAAGTCAAGAACAAGTCAAGAAAAAACTTTTCCAGGTATAAAATGTGTAAAATACAGTCTGGTGATCATGACAGACTCTCATTAGTAAGAAAAAAACAGTTTAAATGGAGAGTGAAATGAGACTTTTGCTTGAAAAAAACAAAAAAACCTATACCCATCTAACAGGGAACATCCTCAGAATGTTCTGGTGAGGTTTTCTCAAAGGTTTATAGTAACATTAATAGAATTTTCTTTTAATGTTGTCTGGTCTTTTCCAATGTTCTTAAAAACATTTGTACAACGTTTGTGGAAAGTGTTTTCTGAAACATGCTATTTGGACATTCGGCTACCGTTTGTCACTATTTGTTCTGGAATGTTCAGAGAACATTTAAAAGTAACAAATGATCAAATGGAATGTTCAGAGAATAACTCTTTCATAACTTAGTGGGAACATTAACGTTCTTAGAACAGTTTTGTTAGCTGGGTAGTAGGCCTAATCAGTTTCAGAAGAGATCAGTTTTGCTCAAAATTGCAGAGTCTGCAGTCAAAAGGGAGAGATCTCAAAATGAGCAACGTTATCGTGCGCTGGTGTAGACGCTGATATTGTTAAAGTTATCGTTCTTGGTGTGAACGGGCCTTTGTTGTATGACTAATGACTCACGATACTTGAATCATAACTGAGAGCAAATCAGTAAAATTGATGGAGGACTAAAGGGGGGAGAAAGAAAAAGAGAAAAACTGAAGGCAGGTGATGAAGAGGTTTGTTAGATGACAGAGATGTGTTAAGTGTCTCAGAGCGGCTACACAGAGACTGAACTCAACACTGAAAGAGATGTGAATGAAAGCTGGAAAAGGATGTAATGATCTCTCTGTAATATTATAATTATATAACAACACTCTTCTGCTCACCAAGGCTGCATTTATTTGATTAAAAACACAGTAAAAACAGTAATACTGTAAAATAGTAGGCCTATTCCAATTTAAAGCAGGATGGATTCTGATTGGCTGTCAGTGTTATCGTTCATCGGCTGGAAATCGTATATAAAATAATAATCGCTTTTGTTTGTGATTCCAACGATATTGTAGAGGAAACTTAGCTGTTTTTTTAAAACTTCATCTAAGTTGCTGCTTTTACACAATCTGTATTGAATAAAGTGCTATAAACAAATATGATTTGACTGGCTAGTTATGGTTGGTGTGAATGTGCTTGTACAGAATAAAAAAAAAAATCTTACTGAACCCAAACCTTTGAACCCTACACTGTAAAAAATGACCGTGATTTTAACGGTAAAAAACTGTGAAAAAACTACGGTAAAAACTTGTTAAATGGTTAACGGTAAGTTTCCCTAATATATACGGTGAAAAACTGTAATAGACATTTCAGACAATTTTACGGTGAAATACCGCTTTTGGAAGTAAAAAAGAATGTAAACAATTTACAGGGAAAAACTGTAAATTGACGTTCCCAGAATTCCCTGCATTGCATTTCAAAGTTTGTTTAAATTTGATGTTTTTTCTTTGAAATAACTAGGTTTCTTCTTAGTTTTTTTCTTATCAGTTATGTTTATTAGGGTTGTATGTTACATCTAATGTTGTTAAATTAATGTTTATCGCATATTTCAGTTTAATGAGTCTCACCATGATGGTGTTTAGTGCTTGTGTGAATGACACTGTGCACCTTCTACATATGTTATTATTTAAAAGCTGTTTGTGATGGGCTTTGGTTCATCGTGTGACTTTCTCATCATCATCTGCATTTGGTGGTTATAAGTGCTGCATTTGGTGGTTATATTTCAAAGGTACAAAACAGATTTCAGGACTTCAATAGTTTGGTATATATCAGTTAATGAAATTACGGTATTTAACTGTAAATTTAATTTGAAACCGTAAAACCTATAATGTTGCTACCATATATTTTATGGTAGAATTCCGGCAACCACAGCTGCCGTTTTTTTACCGTAAATTTTACAGATTTTTTTTTTACAGTGTAGTGTACACATATGCTTCCATAAGCTTTTGTCCTAAATCAGTATGTCAGCGTTTCACACTGAGGAGGTTCTGACTGGCCTGATTTCTGAATCACACTCCCTGTGTGCTTCTGAGGGAAACCACCACTGCATTTCTGGGTTTCCTTCACACACAAGCTTCTGACCAACTCTACTCACACACTTCCATCTACACACACAGCACGTTTTGTGCACTTTTTCTCATACACGTACACCTTCCCTGACGTCAATCCGCCTGTCTGTCACACACCTCACAGACCACGACTCATATTTGACACCTGATGTCATTCTCACTCACCCTACATATTTCCGGGCCATACCTGTGTGAAGAAGGAAGAGGTAAACATCCTGAAGGACAGACAGCGCAACTACTTCCTGTTTGGTCTCGACTCAGCCAAAAGCATTATTGAACCTGCAGCAATTGTATATGGTTTGAAAGCTCTTTACCATTTTAAATATGATAAAAAAAGGTTAATATTATTATTATTTATCATATTTAAAATGTACCTGTATATGTACTTTTAAATATCAATTTAAAAAAAAAAGTAAATACACACACACACACACACACACACATATATATATATATATATAATTTATTTATTTATATCTATAAAACTGTTTTAAAATAGACTTAAAATACAATAAAGATATCAGGAACATATATACAGTAGCAATATAATATATTAATATATGTATGTTTTTGCCACCAATATCAAAATATACTGTCTACAGATGTTTATCACCTCTTGAACTGTTGAGTCCAGGGAAAAGCCGACGTCTGGAGCATGTAACAGGCAGACAGCATGTTCTCTGACAGAGCTGTGCCGTGTCAGCATGTTTCACAGCTGAACATGTTTATGTTACGCATGTCTGGCAGACGTATATATAAACCCACACAAAATGTCTTTCTGTCTCCAGCTCTTGATATTGCGTTCAGTCTAAGACTTTTCCCCCTGGTGTTTCAGGCTGACAGTAGCTGAGGAATTTCTCCACTCTGTGTGGAAGAGACTGTGCCAATGCAGGCGTGCCAGAGAGACTGGCGCACACACACACACACACACACACACACACACACACAGACACACACACACGCACACGCACACGCACACGCGCACACACACACACGCACACGCACACACACACACACACACACACACACACAATGACAAATAGAGATTCACAAGATGAAGAAAATGAGAAATCTTTTAAATATATATTTTAATGTATTCATGCAATACATTTTGTGTATGTATATATATATATATATGTCTATATATCTATATATATATATATATATATATACACTGTAAAAAATGCACCGTAGAATTTACAGGATGTTACTGGCAAAAAGTTGCCAATAAAATCTTGTAAAAATTATGTTAAATGCTGTAAAATGGATTACAATATAATACTGCAAAGCAAATCACAGTTAATTGCTGTATGTGAAATAGTCATTTGTAGTATTTTTTACAGTAACATTGAATTAAAATTGTAGTTTATATTACAGCAATATTTTGTAATCTCACGAAAGTACAGTATTTACCTGGCAACAAAAGTTGCCAATAAAATTCTGTAAATACCCCTAAATCCAAGATGATGTTGTAATAATTTAACAATGAAAATGCTGCAAAGAATAATTTTAACAGTAAACTGTAAAATACTGATTTCTTAATACATTTACAAATGAATAAAAACCAAGTCAAAGATGTTGCAAATAAATATTTATTAAAACTGGTAGAAAGACATTGCAAGGCTTTTACTGGTAAAAATAAAAATGTCAGTCTTTCAACAGTTAAAAATCTTATCATAAAAATAACATAGCATCACAAAATAACTACAAATAACTGTTATATCACAAAAAATAAGCCATATTCTGAGTAGAACATTTACTTTCTATAAACAAATTAAGGTCAGTCAACAGAATTTGTATAATTTTGGTTAAAGGATTAAAATAAAATGCTGGAATCAACATTATACCACAAATTCTGTTGTTTGAGCTTATGTTATATTAAATTTAGAATATTCCTGAGAAAGACAATTTAATAAATACATACTGAAAGTCCATCAACTTTCTGAGATAAGCACACACATGAGGGTTGTCCCTCTTCTCTGAGACCTGTCCACTTGTTTTGCCTCTGTATATCCGTCTTGTATCCAGTGAGTGATCTGCAAATAAAAACATGCAAAAGCTTTAGAATAAAGTTCAGTATTGAATTAAACTAGCTCAATAAAATAAATGTAAAAATGCCACTTATACAATACAATCAGCATGTACCAGTACTTAAACTAAATAAGTAACCTTTTTCACAAATGAAATTACTCAAGTAAAACATGTTACCTTTGAAATAATTAAAGTGTGCAAAAGACGCCTGCTCCCGGGACGCCAGGCTGAAGTTGTAATAAGACTGAAATTCCAGCTGCAAAGTTGAGGTATGAATTCACAACCATGTGACCCTCGATTAGGCCTTGTCAAAAGCCACTGGGTGCACCTGAAATGGATAAATTGAAGCAATAATGTAACTTTCAATACAGTATTTCAATATAAAATGTAATCTAAAATACAAGTTTATCAAATGATTTACAACAGAATTAATAAGAATTAATACATTACCTAATATAATCAGCTTCAGAGAGTCTTGAAGCATCAAACATTTCTCCACATCAGCTGCTATTAAATAATTTATAATGCAAAATTACAACTGTGTTATGACATTAATGTTTTACATTAATTTTTTAAATTACAAACAAGAAACGTTGTAAAAATGCAATGATACTTCTTAAAGGAACACTCCACTTTTTTTGGAAATAGGCTCATTCTCCAACTCCCCCAGAGTTAATAAGTTGAGTTTTACCGTTTTTGAATCCATTCAGCTGATCTCCGGGTCTGGCGATAGCACTTTTAGCATAGCTTAGCATAGATCATTGAATCCTATTAGACCAGTAGCATCGCGTTCAAAAATGACCAAACAGTTTCTATATTTGTCCTATTTAAAACTTGACTCTTCTGTAGTTATATCGTGTACTAAGACCGGCGCGAAATGAAAAGTTGCGATTTTCTAGTCCTATTTGGCTAGGAACTAGCCAAAGTTCCTTGATTATTACACCGGAATGAGAGTATAGTTCCTAGCCAAATAGGACTAGAAAATCGCAACTTTTCATTTTCCACCGGTCTTAGTACACGATATAACTACAGAAGAGTCAAGTTTTAAATAGGACAAATATAGAAACTGTTTGGTCATTTTTGAACGCGATGCTACTGGTCTAATTAGATTCAATGATCTATGCTAAGCTATGCTAAAAGTGCTATCCCCAGACCCGGAGATCGGCTGAATGGATTCAAAAAAGGGAAAACTCAACTTATTAACTCTGGGGGAGTTGGAGAATGAGCCTATTTCCAAAAAAAGTGGAGTGTTCCTTTAAACGTGAAACTAAACCGCCATTAGTTGGCAGCAAATCATTTAATGAGTGAGTCAATTGAGTCATTCATTGAACCGATTCGTTCAGAATGCTGAATCATTCAGTAAAACGCCGCTGAGTTTTGCTTTGATCGGAACGATTTTCGTTGGTGAAATAGAACAACAGTCAATATTGTGTCTATAAAGTAAGTAACTTAATGTTAATTAATTGTTTATTGAACTACGTAACATCTGCAATCGTGATAATCGGCAACAGATCACTTGTGTTTAATAATATCATGTGTTATAAATAAACTCAACAGTTTGAACATTTACCTCATGTTTCTTCCGTGAGTTTATGTGTGCTGTTAAGGTTATTTGTTTGTTGAATGTAACATTAGCCAAATCAGAATCAGTCTGGCGTTTCGATGCTTCCCTAGTTATTTTTTTTCACTCAAGTTTTAATCAGGCTAATTTGTCCAATCTGCTAGATTGTAAAGATGTATTTCACAAAAAAATTGCAGAAAAAAAACTACAGTGCAGGGCAATAGACACACTTTCTCATTTACATGTTGTTTCTAATTATAGTAAGATGTCACGTCAGTTTGGGACAGTTGAAAACATATAAACAAATTAAATTTCACACATTTTGCTGTTTGTCAGTTATTTCGACAGATAGAAGTTAACGTTACTATGACAATCGTTCACACTGGGCATTACGTTAAAAGTTGGGTAAACACTACTTTAAATGCTCTCAATAAGAAAATTAAACTGCCAAAATGAGAAAAATGCAGCATTTAGCCTAACAATGCTATGATAGCAATTTCCATCTTACTGCACATACCAAGGCCGCTTGTCTAAATGTGTGATAGCAGGCTATTGTGACATGATATCACTTATACATTAACTTAAATAAATATAAAAGGATATATTTCTTAAGTGAACTTACCAGGAATTTTGAATAAAGCCTCTAATCTTCAATCGTTCTGGCACTGCTCCAGTCGGCTGGATTTCAGATTTGAACGATGCGCGCGCAATCCCATAATGCCACACTACAGTAAAGTAGTGTAAAAAGCAGGAGCTACAGTGATAACACCTGCTTCTTGTAAATTAATTACAGTTGACATGGAAATATACAGTTAACAACTGTAAAACCTTATTTGACCCATAATGCATTGCGAATTACAGCTACATCTTGTAAAATGTTTAAACAGTAAAATTCTGTAAAATTTTGCAGTAGAAACTACAGCAATTTTTTACAGTATATATATATATATATATATATATACAGTATATATATATACTGTATATATATATATATATATTAACATACAGGCATCATTATTAACACAATAAATGCAAGCAGGATAAATTGAGAGAAATCCCACATACATATATACTCCACATACATACATACATAAATAAATAAAATTACTTGCAAATAATAAATACTGAAATATATAAAAACAAATTAAATTAGCATTAATCAATATACAGTTCTAATAATTTAGAGCGTTTTAAGGCATTTCCTTTTTCCAGCTGCTGTAAGGATTGAAAAAAAAAAAATTCAAATAATTTTCAGATGCAATAAAAATACTTGGAGCAGCTTTAATAAATTTGTGTAAATAAAAAATACTGATAATCAAAATATTAAGACTTCTCCAACGTTGGTTACACCACACTTTGATTTTGTGGACAAAACAAAAAATAAATCATACTTTATGTATATATGTTGCATGTGCGGTTAATAAGATGTTCTGATGGCAGTTGCTAGGGTTTTGTGGGTGGTTGCTAGTTTACAAGTGTATGACTTTACAGTAAAAAAAGTCATCTAATGTATTGTTAGTTGTTGTTGTTTTTTTTTGTTTTTTTTTCAATTACCTGGTCGAACCAGCATTGGTTGACTGAGGCTGCAGTTCCATTAGTGCTGACTGTGGGAATGTCTTCATTAGGCTGCGTGTGTTCGTGGATCCTCTGAGCGCAGCTGTTCAAACACTCTCTCTGCACCATCATGACATGTTTGAGAGGAGCAAACTGCTCACAAAACAACAGCCTTTCCTCCATCAAGTGAACATGCATGCTCTATACGCTCTTATGCACTTCCAATTAGCACCTACAACCTTACTGAGTTTAACAAATATTTCAAAGGACTCACTAATGGATGAATTTTCACCATATATTTCTATGGTAGAAATAAGAGTGGTTCCAAATTCGGCTTCTGATTAATCTACAGTGTAATATTCATTTGTAATCTTCAAATATTGAGAAAAGAATGACAACAAAAGTGTTCATGTATGTTCCGGTCATATTTTGCACTAAAATCAAAAGATATAAAAACTTTTTTTGCTTTTGAAAATATAATTTATTAGTATATTTTAAAGTACATATTTTAATGTGATATACTAGTAAAATATTTTACAATTTAAACAAACGAGCAAATAAATAAATGTTTTGCTTATAGATAAAATGCCTATACCTTTAGGACCATTAAGATGTTTTGCATTGTGACATTATTATTATTATTATTTTTTACAACAATTCTCAATATAATTTTGATTATTATAATGTATTTAAATATTAAAATTGTAAAATAGTTTACAATTTAAACTATTGTCAAAAGGAATCTAATGAGAAATAATATTGACAATAATGAGAAAAGAAAAAAAGCATATTAATCTTTTAATTGTTAATTATTAAAATATTAAAAAATAAATTATATTTTGCTCATAGAAAAATAAAGCCTACATTTAGCATTTAGAAAACTAATCCTATATTATGCATTTATAGAAAATGAAGCCTATATATCTACTATTATTTTTATGAAAATTATTAATCTGGTGAAATGAGATTGAGAAAAAAATATTTAAATGGAAAAATATTGTAAATATCAAAATAAATATTAAAATATCAAATCTATGGTAATCTAATTAAAGACCACTAATGAATGAGTGAATGAATGAATTAATACTCAAAAGCAAAATGTTTGGATAAATTATGATATTTTTTTCTGGATAAATTATGATTAGTTGTGGTAGGTAAGATTAATTTTCATTAAAATATTGCATGCATTCATAATGGCATGAAAAATCTTATTTTAGTTTATTAAAGGTGTTGTAAAGAACCACTGAGCAACTTTTTAAAAGTGCACTGAAAAAAGATTTTTCTAAGTTTTCTAAATAAAAGATCATTGACTATATTTCACAAGAAAAAATACTACTTCAGTCTTTCTACTTAAAAAAATCACACTTAATTTAATGTGTTACTTGCCATTTCTCAGTAATTGTTTGTGAAATTTACTAGCAATTTCTGAGTGAAAAATGTTTCTATAGCAAATTTGTAACCTGTTGCATTTCTCAGTAATTGCCAATAAAAATATCTCGCTGTAAATGAGCGTCTTCAACAGCTCTCTGTTCAACAACAAACGCTCGTCTATTGACCCGAGCGAGACAGTAAATAACATGTTGAGCATGTTCCCATTTTATGTCCTATAAACGGCACAGAAACACAGAGAATGAGTCCATCCGCCATTCCTGACCGTGACTATGAGTCAATATTAGAGCGGAGCAGAACGAGCGAGAGCAGCAGAGGAAATGGGCTTTTTCCAGACACCTTCAAAAACACAGAGAATCTGTTCTGGCAGAACTTCAGCTCCACACAAACGCCAGAACAAACGCTTCATCTGTGTTCATTCTCATTACACTTAACCTCATTGGCTCGAGGGTGTCTCTCATTCCTGGGCCTTTCAGTCTGTAACATCATCTGAAGGATTTTCATCATGTAAAACACAGATTCGATGAAAATAATATGAAATGCAGAATTCAGACACACTGATTTCAGTAATTATTATCTGGGAGAATTATTATCTGTTTTTTGAGCAGCATATCAGTATATTAGAATGATTTCTGAGGGATCATGTGACACTGAAGACTGGAGTTATGATGCAGAAAATTCAGCTGCGCATCACAGATTTTAACATATTATTCACATAGAAAACAGTTACTTTAAATCGTATTAATATTTCACAATTTTACTGTTTTTGACTAAATAAATACAGCATTGGTGAGCAGAAGAGACTTTTTTGTCGTTTGTATTTTTTTATAGACGTACATTTTTTCAAACGTTAAACCTCTCTGTGAGTGAGCTGCTGTTCAAATGTTTGCTGTCGTGAACAGACTATACGGTGTGGAATAGAAATTGTAACATGTCTCTGTTTTACTTCCTATATCCTGTGTACAATGACTACGAAAAAACTAAATCTGCGAGAGGGTCGGTGGTGGACAGAAGAGAGATGGGTTCATTCATTCAGTGCTAGTAGACACATGGCTGGAGCGTTTAATAACATCTCAGCCTTCACAGCTCTGTGTCAGTAAACAGACCGAGACCCTCCTGCAAACCGTCTGCAGACTGATGAAATCACACCGGCTTCAGCAGCAGACTATAGAGAGACTATACACACACACACACACACACACACACACACACATGAAAGTTTAAAAGAAAATTGAATTTGCTGATTTGCTGATAATGTGCTCATCCTCAGGCCATCCAAGATGTAGATGAGTTTGTTTCTTCCTCGGATTTGGAGAAATGCAGCATTGCATCAGTGTCTCAGCAATGGATGCTCTGCAGTGAATGGGTGCCGTCAGAATGAGAGTCCAAACAGCTGATAAAAACATCACAATAATCCACACCACTCCAGTCCATCAGTTAACATCTGGAGAAGACACAAGCTGTGTATTTGTAACAAATAAATCCATCATTAAGACATTTTTAACTTCAAACTGTTGCTTCCAGCTAAAATATGAGTCTAACAATAGAAGAATAATGCTTCATCCAGTGAAAACATCAAAATGTGTTTAGAGCTGTTTTGGACTGTTTTGGCTTGTAAACTCTGCTTGATCTGCAGATTTCTCTCCTGTTTCAGACCAGACCACTTTTTTGCTGAGGAAGCGTGATTATGGATTATGGACTCATATTTTAGCCAGAAGCAAGAGTTTAAAGTTGAAATGTCTTAATAAATTCACAAGATGTTAACTGATGGACTGGAGTGGTGTGGATTATTGTGATGTTTTTATCAGCTGTTTGGACTCTCATTCTGACGGCACCCATTCACTGCAGAGCATCCATTGCTGAGCAAGTGATGTAATGCTACATTTCTCCAAATCTGATGAAGAAACAAACTCATCTTGGATGAGGGTGAGTAAATTTCAAGAAATGTTATTTTTTTCAGAGAACTATAATTGCTTTAAATCAGAGTTATCTATTTTCTCTTAAAAAAGGTCCCTAACAGAACTAAAATGGGTTTAATGAAATTAACACTTAACAGTTTTTAGTATTGAAAGAAACGTATTTATAATTAACGTCTCTCTCAATTTGTTCATCATTTTGCACAATAACAATAAGTTAATTCTAACAGGGTTATTATTGTTAACTAAAACTAGGACTAAAAACCAAAACTACTTAAAAAAATTTTTTTTAATTGAAATAAAGCTGAAACAAAATATAAAATTAGATGAAAAGCTTATTTCAGTTAGTTAAGCACTAAAACAATAAAGTAATAAAAAAAATTAAAATTAAATGTCAAGAAAAACAAACAAAAAAAGCAAAAATGACTACTTGAATTGAAATAAATATTAGCTGAAGTAAAATTAAAACAAAGTATAAGAATAAGCCAATTCAAAATATGAATAAAACTAGAATAGCATAAATAATACTAAAATAACACTGCATCTCAATGCATTCTGGGATTTCCTTCATGCACAGACTGTTTGTCTTTAGAGGAAGTTAAATATTAGGTGAAGTGCATGTAAATACTCTATCCTATTTACGTCTGCAGCTCAACAATATTCAGTTTCCATCTCAGAGTTTCTAAAACAAAAAAGCATGCAGAAATGACAATGTTTTTGCTCATTAGGAAATATTAACTACATTTGTTCCAAAGTCATAACAAGAGTGAAAGATCTCCCAGCCAGCACACATCTCGAGCACGAAGACTTTCACCCAAACGGCTCGACCCAGCTCAACTTTCCCTCTCCTGAACAGTAAATACTGGAGGAGGCAGTAAAACGTCTCGGACTCTGATGTCTTTGGCTGGATTTAATCTCAGCTCTCATTCCTCGGTGCTTGAAGGCTTTGTCCCACATCCACACTTATTTAAACTGATAGCTCATTTGAACTCTTTTGTATTGAATGAACCCGTGATTTAATGAAGAAAGAGTTTAGAAAAGAACCACAATCCATTTTCTCTATTACATTCTCTGCATTTCTGTTTATTGCAAATCAAACCACAAACGACCTCGTTCATCCAAATCCAGCATTCATGGATAGAGTTTTATAATCATGGCAAAGACAAAGGAAGCTCGCAGCAAACTTCTCAAGATGTTTAAAACAGAAATATCAACTGAAACCTGGAAAACCAAACCCTTTAATAGTGTATATTTTACACTAGTGATCTGCAGTGGAGTAAAACACTCAACCACTATCTAATAAAAAGCCAAAATAACACAAAATCTCCCTCAATAATCTTAGTTTAAAAGAAAATGCTTATATTTGTCATAACCAATGCAATAAATACAAACATACTAATCTATTAATTGATAGTTCTTCATTTAACATAAAAGCAAAATTACATTTTATTATAATGCAAACATCATGAAAACACTTAAAATTGCTCGCTCGTCTAAAATAGATACAGTACATTTGTCATAAATATCACTCCAACAGCTATATGGAGTGTTTCAAGTTACTAAAAAAGCTTTAAATTAAATTACTATAATTAAACCTATTATATAGGCCTTCAAAATTCAACTTCGACCCGAGGTCTTTACATCCTGTGGACAGATAGAAATGCACGTAGTGGATTATGGCTCTGATCACATACTCGTGAAATATTAAAGTGATGAGGTAAATAAAAGCGCATGTCCTCACCCGGTTAAGATGCAGTTTCTGGTTTGGATGTAAATGCCGGTGTAAATGACCTCACATCGCACAACGTTGTTGGAGAAGTCAGACTCGGGCACCAGGAAGTCTGGGTTGACTGTGACCTGGACAGGAAGTGAAACGCACATCAACAGCAGGATCCGGTTTGGATCTGAAAACGCCTCTACATCAGTTTTATTTCTCATACCTTGAGGATGTAGTTTCCAGGAGGGACGTCTGTGATGTCGATCCACTGGCAGTCGATGTTGGCGGCGTATGTGTCGTGGCAGCCTGGACTCAAACCCTGAAAACACAGCAATAATAACTCTGTTAAACCGAAACACTGAATACGAGCAGCACACATTTCATTCTAAAATAATTAGCTTTTTGTTAATTGAAATTTAGCTCAAATAAAATAAAACAGGAGTAGAAAAACATGAATGAAAATATTAAATATAACAAGCACAAATTCATCTCAACCAGGGTAATTATTGTCTGAACAGAAATGGTTTATTTTTTTGTTAACTGAAATAAACCTGAATTAAAATAAAATATAAATATGAGATCAAAACCTTGGAAATGGTGCCATTACAATTAGCTGTAATAATTGCTGTATGCAAGAACACAGCAATAATAATTCAATAATAAGCAATAATATGTGACCCTGGACCACAAAACCAGTCATAAGGGTCACTTTTTGGAAATTGAGATTTATACGTTATCCAAAAGCTGAATAAATAAGCTCTCCATTGATGTATGGTGTGTTAGGATAGGATAATATTTGTCTGAGATACAACTATCTAGAATCTGAGGGTGCAAAAAAATCTAAATGTTGAGAAAATCGCCTTTAAAGTTGTCCAAATGAAGTTCTTAGCAATGCATATTACTAATCAAAAATTAAGTTTGGATACATTTACAGTAGGAAGTTTACAAAATATCTTCATGGAACATGATCTTTACTTAATATCCTAATGATTTTTGGCATATAAGAAAAATCTATAATTTTGACCCATACAATGTATTTTTGGTTATTGCTACAAATATACTTGTGCTACTTATGACTGCTTTTGTGCTCCAGGTTCACATATTTCATGCAGGGCTGTTATGACTAAAATTAAAAGTGTTTAATTTATTTTCTATTTATTTTTTGTTAATTGAAATAAAGTGGAAATCAAATCAAATCAAATAAATTACAAAATAAAATATAAATATGATATGAAAAACTTTAAATAAATAAAAACTAAAACTGAAATAAAAATAAAAGAATCCTTAATAGTAATATAAAAAACTAATAAAAATGGCAAAAGCACATATCGAAATTACCAAAGGTTAAGCTAAAATTAAAACTGAGAATTAAAAACCTGGTCCATTAAAAATAAAAAAATAAATCTAATTCAAAATATAAATAAAAGCTTTAATAGTATATAAATACTACTAAAATGAGATTCTTTTATCATTTTTATTTATATTTTGAATGTTTATTTTTATATTTTGTTTTAACTAAATTTTAATTAAAGTAATTTTTGTTTTTGTCATTTTTATTTATATATTTTTATATTTAATTTTTAATTCATATTATTATTATTTCTTATTTTAGCTTTAGTACATCAAGTCAAACTGACAATGCTTAAATAAAATAAGTTGCAGGTTTAAAAAAAAAAAAAAAATTCATTTCAGTTAAAGTTTACTTCAAGCAACGACGATGGTTTTTAATGGATTTAATTTTAGTGAACTAATAACCCTGCTGCTGGAGACTGTGATGTGTGTGTTTGTGTGTGTCTGTACCTGTGTGTGTGCGGTGCAAGCGTATCGGCGGTGAAATCCAGGATCACAGCCCGTATCTTCCAGACAGAAACTGGCCTTGTGACCCTCTGCGACCTTTAGTCCGGTGCTGATGTCCAGCAGATCATAGTGACTGAACGCATCCATGCTGTGATAGTGCCTGTCAGATATCACACAGATCATGCACTTCTCACGCTATAATAATCTGGACAAACACCTTTGCACCCGCTGCAATGCATCACTCACATAGGATTTATAAAACACAGATCCCACTCTAAATTCTGATTGCATTGTGGTTCATTCTGATTTTTAATAATAATAAATGTAACTTATTTTATTGAACAATAATGCATTTTATAATATTGCTGTTGCTGTCATAATAAGCAAGAAGCATGAATTGCAGTGATTGCATTACAGTGGGATTTTTAGTATTTCTAATTTTATCACAATTTATAATAATAATAATTTCATCACCCTGCATCATATTTGCGTTTCTTACCAATTTCGGGCTGCTGATTTTCAACACAGTGTGTTTTGCTGAAGAACGTCACACTTTTACACAAAATATGTGCATTTCGTTGCATTTTTGCTTTCGACAAGCATTTGTGAGGTGAAGACGTCATGTATTCTCTATTAATCAGCAGAAAAACACCACCTTCCTGTCTGAATCTGAGCCAGATCACAACTATCAGTTGGATTCCCAGCCCATTTTCACATGTATATTATTTTACGTGAAATCCTGATTTCAAGGTCAGAATTATGGCCAGAGACAGAAAGAAATGCGAACATGAGCCTGACGGTTTTTTTTTTGCTGCATCTGTGTTGATGTAGTAAGTATTTGAACATATTTTTTGCAGACTTTATGTTAAATGATACATTTAGAAAACTTCTTTTTGGAACTTTTGAGTGCTTTTCTTATTTTGATAAGTGTATTAAAGCTGATACATACATATAATTTGAAAAATCTTCATTATTATTTTGCGAAAAAAAAAAAATATGTCATTGATATTTTTAATTCAGCACACTCTCAGAAATAAAGATACAAAAGCTGTCACTGGGACGGTACATTTTCAAAAGGTACATGTCTGTACTTTTTGGTACCTTAAAGGTACATATTAGAACCTAATAGGTACAAAAGTGTACCGCCCCAGAGACAGCTTTTGTACCTTTATTTCTGAGAGTGCATAATCAAATTAGGCAATATTATTCTTTTTATTCAGACTGATTATTATGTGATTAATCCGACTCACTGATGACAGCTGTGCCACTCCCACTGATGTCTGGGTTTGACGGGCAGAAAGTCAGTCGTTCCCATGTTTCTGACCTTCTGTGGGAAGCGCAGCAGAACCCTGTAGTCGATGTCTCTGACTGTGGGTCTGTATGCAGATCTGAAAAGATATGAAAGACGGTGGAGGATGAGGTCAGGGATGACTGGGTGACGAGAGGTCATGCAGACCATCTAAAGCTCTCACCAATATTCAAAGCATGCAACATTTTCATTTTTAGCGTACAGTACGCCTGCTTCAACATGGCAAGACATTGCAAACTCCTTTCAAATCTTTAAATATGACTGCATTATAGAAGGAAATCCCAATGCTAGATCTTTTGAAGGTGTTTGAAGTCTCAGTGTGTTTGAGTCAGCTGGTGTTTCGGTGGTTTTTAGTGGATGCATGAAGTCAAGTTCACACAAGGCTCATAGAAGAAGAAACCACAGGTCTAAAAAAAATGTATCATAACTGCATGATATCACATTGCACTATAAGGTATACAATTAATGCATTAAAATAGTTCTTTAATGCATTATATTTAAGGCTGTGTTAGAGTCAAATGTTTTGCTTGTAAAGTGTGTTTGTACATCATTCTCAGACAATTAAAGACTTTCTCTTTAATAATATGTATCTAATGTGATGATATTCAGACATTTTTAACCCTCACGTTGTGTTCTGGTCATTTTGACCCGGAGAGGATTTTATTTTTCCCGAAATGCTGTTTAATGTTATTGCATTGGACTAAAACTTACTGACTTTGCTCACAACTTTCCCTCCAAAAAATTATAATTTTTGTACTTTTTGGGGATTTTATTCCCAACGTTTTACACTTGTGGTGTTCACAAATGGCCAACCTATGAAAAAAATGCTTACAATTATGTCTCATTCTATGATATATTATTACCAAATATTGGATTCAATCTTTTTATTAACTTGTTTTCTTTTAATTCAGTTTTTGCAACTGATTGGTTATATGCACCTCATATATTTGAATGATCATTGCCAAAATTATCCACAAATAATGCTTTTTTTTCTCTCTCTCTCAAAACCTGATGCATAAGTTCAGATAATATAGCATAATAAAATAGTAAATCCATTCTGGAATATAGCTCTTCATTACTGAACAAACTGATGTCTCATTAGTTTTGTTAAAGCAATACAGGAAAAAGTCCATGTTCTTTGGAGAGTTAGAATATGTTTAATAAATCATCAACAATATTTACAGTATAAAAGGTGTCTAGATTGAAATACACCAAAAATCCCTATGGGGTCCAGGGGTCTGTTTCATAAACAGAACATTTCAGATTTTTGGAAAAAAAAAAGAAAGAAAAAAATAGACATATTTTGAAAAAAATGTCATTAAAGTAAAAGAGAGAGACACAAAAATACTATAAAAATGGTCTTTAATTTATGTGATATTAGGATTCTAAAATGAACGAATAAATAAAGGTTTTGAAAAAAATCATTAGTGCAAAAGACAGACACAAAACAAATAATATTAAATTATTGTCTCAAGTTTTTCAGGATTCTGAAAAAAAAAATGATATATAGATTTGGGAAAAAGAAATCTGTAGTTTATGCCATTTATGACCGGGAACACCAAATTAAGTAAAATATTTTCAGCACAACTCGAGGGTTAAGTGTGACTTAAGTGTCTAAATATTTGTTATGGTCGCTTACTGTGAATGGACACAGATCATAATTCATAACGCACCGCGCCAGGCAGTTCTCCTCCGCCGCGCACCGGAGCGCGTACATCTGCACGCGCTGGATGTATGAGCCGGCCTGGATGGAATATGGATCTGGCACAAGATCCGGCAGACCTGCAGACGAGCACAACATATACATACACTAAAACACGTCTGTTTGAAACAAATCCCACACATCCCCCATTTGCTGAAGCTAAACTCGTCCTTTGCGCGCAGCTCACCGTTCTGGAAGTATCTGGTGCCGTAACCGGTGCCAGGCGGCGCGCGGCGCGGGATGACCGTCCTTCCGCCAGGCGGATAGATGTTATAGAAAACCGTATTCCTGTTCCGCGGATCGTCTCCTGCCATGCTTTCAGACGTGGTTCCCTGCTCTGCATTTGGAGTTTGCGCTCTGGAGAGCCCCGCTTCATTATAGTTTCCATTGGTTAAAGTGTTTGAGGTCTCAGTTGGTGCTTCCAGGTGTTGGAAATTGGCAACCGCTGGCGCCCTCCGTGCGGTATTTTCCCTTTGAGCCGGGGCTCTTCCGCCGCCGGAGTATTCGGTAGCGTTGGATCTGGTTCCTGGAGCTGCTCTGAGCCGCTGACGCACCTGCATTTGTCTGGCGCCAGGTGAGCGGCTGTTGGCCGCGACGTACTGCATGCGATCCGGACCCAAAAGCGCGGTGCTGCCGCTATTAGTGGCCGCAGAATCGGACGCTTCCACTCGAATTTGCACGGTCCTGTCTCGGACAGCATCTCTATTGCTGCTCACAAACACCCTGGACTGTCTTCTGGACGCCACCGGTGCGTGGTACTCCGAGCCGGTGCTCATTAAACTGAACACCTGGCCGTTATTCACCCACTGGATCCGGTTCCTCCAGGGCGCGGAGTTTTGCGCGCTGATAAAGTTATTCAGTCCTTGAAGTAAAGAGAAAACCAAAATCAAGTTTGGCATCTTGAGATGCATTTTAGAGCTGGACGGTCACTGATGTGGGCTCCCAGCACAGATGTTCCTCTGCCAGTGGATGTGGGAGTCTGAAGTGCGTAAAAGGCATAGCTTCCTCGAGAGACTGGAAACGGACCGAAGAGCCGCGGAGGGACATCTATCAAACTGTGGGAGTTCGTGCGCGCATGCACGGTCAGGAAGACTCGCGCTTAACTCTTTCCTCGCCGGCATGACCACTGGAGAGAGTTTGAATATGCTTGACAAATGATCAACATTTAGCTACTTGAAAATTATAAAACGATATGCATTCTCTGCAATGGAATCTGGAGCTTTTCAGAATTCTTAAATAAATAAATGAAAATACATTTAAGCAAAAGAAGAAACACTATAAAACTCAGGATTTTGGGGAAAAGAAACATAATGTATAAAATAATGATAATATAAATGATATAGGCTTATATGACTTTCAGGATTCTGAAAATAAAAATAGATTTTAGAGGAAACATTATTCTTAAACAAAAGGGAAACAAATCAAATACTATAAAACGTTCTGTAATTTATAGGAATTTAAGTTTTAGAATTAATAAATAAATAAGTAAATAAATAAATAAATACAACAGATTTTTTTTTAATGCTGGCATTGAAGCAAAAGAAAGACACAAAAAACATCCTGTAATTTATGGTGTGTATAAAACAGTTATTAAAGCCATTAAGACAAAACAAATACTATAAAACTTTCTATTTATACATAATTAATTAATTTATATTTATTTATTTATATTTTGAAAAAAAAAAAAAACTCATGAAAGCAAAAGAGAAACACAAACACTATAAAACTCAAGATTTAACTACAAACCAACATTTGGTCCTAAAACGGTCAGCCACTCAGAGTTTAATTCAGGTTAAACCCGCGGCTCTGGTCTTCATGATGGTGCATTTCATTTTATCAGGAAAATCAAACAATAACCAGAGTTCAGTCCTGAGTTCTAATGTTGTAAAAATTCAAACCTCACAAAATAAATGTAAAATAAAACCTTCTTTTTGACCTTCTGAGGTGAATAAACACGATTCTGAAGGCAAAGCACATCTGTTCACTCTTGAAAACTATTCATAACAGTTGAAACTGGCTTCATTGTTATTATTTAGCACTTTATATTCGTGGAAAGACTCTATTCCTCTGAAGTAAACGCTGCACACTGGCATTCCGGTGAGATGTTTGTGACACCTACACAACAAACAAACCATCCTCCTGTCGAAAACACTTCAGTCTGCAGACCTGTTCATCTACAGCAATCCTCAGCTACAGTCAGGGGTTCTCTACACAAAATATCAATCATTTTGATGCAGTTTAAATGCCAAGAAGTGTTTGCTTAACTCACTAATTTGTTAAATTTGGTGAGGTTCATTAGCATCGTTAACTAAAGATAAAGACACTTGATGAAATATCTGAATAGAAGCCGTGAAGCTCTACATGTTGAGCAGCACTTTGATGTTCACTAGATGGCAGTGTGCACTAACAGAAACACATACAGACTGATTCACATCCACTGTAATCAAACCCCCACAGTTCATTTCTCTAGCACTGCAATCATCTGCGGTAACAACACACTGAATATTACTGTAGAAATGACTGAAAGCTTGTATTTCAAATTCTTACTGTTGTCAAAACAATGGCTTGACATTTTTAAATGCTACGGGGTTATTATTGTGAACTAAAACTAAAACCAGAAAAAAACATTATCATCACTTGAAATACAATAAAGCAAAAGGAAATATAATATTTTTAGTTTAAGTAAATTAAATAAACTAAAACTACATAAAATGAATAAAAATGACAAAAAAAACATAACATTACTTAAGTTTAAAATGAAACAATGAATAACTAACTAAAAATAAAATAAATTCTTTAAAAAACAAAGTAAGAGATAAAAATATAAATATAAACAGTAATAAAAAACAAATAAAAACAGGAAAATATAATGCATATATATTTACATATTACCAAAACTATAAGCGTAGTCTATATAAATTAGGCTATAACAAGTAAATGTTAATTGCATTTAATATATTATAATTTCAACAACACCTTTGCATTGGGTTTGTAAAAGCTGATTTAATGCACGTTTTTGTTGCATGTGCACAGTTTTGACGAGCAGGTGTCAGCAGCGTGAAGAGTTTTGAGCACTTCGATTCATTTTGCAGACCAAAGTACCTCATGACAATAATAACAACATTTTTACTCCAAGTTTATTTGATTAAGTATACTTAAGTAAAGTTCAAGTATATTTTTAAGTATACTACTTTATGTAGTAAGTATACAAATATCAGCGTACTAGTATAACTTGTAAGTGTACTATTTCAATACTCCTTGGGACTAAATTGGCCCACTTTCTAAGTATACTTTTAAGTATAATAGTAGTAAACTTTGAGTACACAACTAGTTTGCATCAATGTTTTTAGCTTGTACTGCGTCTATACTAAAAGTGAACTTATAGGTATACTGATAGTTTACTAATTAAATAGCATTTTTAATTAATTAATTAATTTTATTTATTAATTTATTTTTTTGATGCTGTTTTATGTCTGATGATGGTGTTAGATTACATGTGGAAGCACCTGTTGTTTCTTTTTCTTCTTCACTTTTACACACTTTTTTGTGTGTAAAAAACTGTCCAGAAGATGTGTACTAGCGCCCCCTACTGTATAACAATGAAAACACGGGTTCTAGGAGCACAAGTATAGCTCAAATACTTTTTCTAAGTATAAGTCAAGTATACTTAAATCTCAAGTACATAAAACCCATTTCTGAGAAGTACATAAAGGTAAACTAAAAGTATACTTTCCTATTTTTTTTTTTGTTTGTTTAAAATAAGTATACTAATAGCACACTTTTCATAAGGGTACACACATACAGAACAAACCGAGACAGACTAAATCCAGAAGAACGTCTCCAAGATGCTTCAAGAAACCTTCCTGCAAAGCTACAGTACTGTTAGGCACTTGTGTAAAAATGCTGTCAAAAATAGATTTTCTTTATCAATTAACTTCTATTAACTAAAATAAATCAACATTTGGTGTGAGCATCCTGTTTGGAAATGTAAACTGATATTTCCTACTGACACACACTACAGCAAAAGATAGAAATAACTGACTTAAAACCATTTTTAGCTGCTGAAAGTACTAGTGTTCCAATCATTTTGGCCACCGCTGTATGTATATATAGCCTATATGCAATTATGAAACACATAATTATGAACAGAGCAACATTTGTCACAGCACACTCAGTATTACTCAACTCCACATTCTTATACGTGTCACTCACACAGCCGTGCTGCAGGACTTTGAAAGCCAAATATGGCAAGAGCTGCTGATAGAGTAAGGTGACACTGCCATCAGAAATAGCTGAGCTGAGGAACCCCCCTGACAGCCTTCATAAGAGCAGAGAGCCGAGCACACACTCACACACTCACACTCCCTCAGCAGAAGAGACTAAGATACAGTTTAGACTACAGTAAGTATCAAACATTACATTGAGTCTTTACTTGTGTGTCTAAAAGTGCCAAATGTGTAAAACAAACCACAAGCAGAAGCGTTGCTTTCCACCAGGTTTTGGACATTGTATCTACAGTAGCGAATAAACTCAGTGTCTTTGGCGCTCCTGGTTGTTTCTCTGTTGGGTTTGTTGAATAAAATCTTCCCCGTGTTTCCTCCCGACTTCAGACTAACGCTGCTACGCTTTGAAATTATTTCATTCGTAAATCTAGGTGTCCAGAGCTGCACTGTTCTTTGTGTGATTTCACGAAGATGGTCTTAAAAGGTTTGAGCACAAGATTTCCCAAAAGGAATATATATCCGCACACCTGACGCAGAAACATTATTCTTCAAGGAATTGCCATCTAAATGATAGTGCCTAGAATAAGGGCTGAAGGTCACCTTTAATATACTTCTGGAAGCAGGTGAGAAAACGCATTTTTGCCTTTCAAGGAGATACTCGGCATAAACGAGATCTCAGGCTTGTGGATCATGGAATATGTGACTTGCTTGGGAGAAAAGTGCAAGCGGATCGCCAGAATGGATGTACGTCGATATACCGAGCCATAATTCGATCAACAAAATCTTTATTTGTCTCGTTTGAAGCATCAAACTTGCGCGCAAAGCGCGCGTCTCCAAATGCGCGCCGGGATTATTGAGCGCAAATGCTAAAATGATTACAGCAAAAACTAGAATTGCACGAAAAAACTTCATCTGTCGGCAAATGCGGAAAATATACTTTGTGTATGTGTATATCTGTAGCCTATGAGAAAAGCGCGTAAAATGTATTATTATTATTATTATTATTATTTATTTAAAATATATATATATTATTATATACACATACATACAGACTGACAGTTATTTAATTTTAGTGAATATATATTTCAAATGTTTAAATAGGCTATAATTGTTTATTTTATTTTAATACTTTGTTGTTATTTGCATAAAATGTATTGCATAACTCTAATGTGTGTTTCAATAATAATGTAGCCTATTATTTAGTGAATATATGTACTGACATTTAAATATAAATTAATATTGTTTAAATATGTAGGCTATTGCTATTTGCTTTAATAAAAAATAAACCGAGTCAATATGATGTAAATAAATACGATATATTTCGATATATTCCAAAAAAGTAATTCATTTAAAATGTAAGAATAATAAAAATAGAAGATAAGCACGCGCTCCAAAACTCAAAATCATTTTTTTCCCAAATGGGTTATTAAGGCAATATCCTTTGATGCTTGTTTTCTTATAATAAGACATTCTTTTGCTTTTTTTTCTTTTATCTCAGACTTGTTATGATGGTCATAAAAATGTACCGACTCAGTTTGCTGATATCGTGTTTTATGGTTTCACTCATGATCCATACACGTGCTCGCAAGTGAAAACTTGCATATGACCTACATTCCTGCTGACACTTGTCTCCTGAAGGCCAAGGCCGAAATGTCCTTCGATTTCAACATCCAAATGTGTCAGTGTCCATATTTCCTCATTTCCATATGTCTGCGGTCACGTGGTCTGCATAAACCCGAGACGCGTGAGTAAAAATAACCGGCTGCTCAGCTAGAAATGGAGGAAGATGTCTGTGCCTGATGGAAAAAGAAACCTAGGTTGAATTTCTTGCTCGTTCGGACTGGTTAGTGCTGACCTGGTGCTTGTCCTGTTGGTAAACCAGCCATTCTGATTGACCAAGCTGGCCTTGCTAGTTAACCCACCAGCACAACACCACCTAGAGTCCAAAACCCAGCAAATATACTGGTCAGCAGCACACCAGCAGCACTGAAGAGTGTTTATAATGCTGGAACAGGCAATTACATTCATTAAAAACGTTTTGATGGTAATACATGACAATATAAAATATTCAACATTTGCCCATTTATAATTACAAATATAAGTTTATGTACAATATACAGCATCTAATAATTTGTTCAAATATTTTAAGTCACTAAAACTGTAAATATATTGACTAAGTACTGATTATACAGTATTTAAACAGAAATGAACATTTTAATGTATATTTTGATGATATTCTCAAATAGAAATGACATTTTATTATATACAAATGTTAACATATTCACTAATACACACACACACACACACACACACACACACACACACACACACACACACACACACACACACACACACACACACACACACACACACACACACACACACACACACACACACACACACACACAATTCATTCCATAAAGTATTTAATTTTAGTGAAAATATTTAGACATTTAAAAATAAATGAATGTTATTTAATTTATGTTAATTAATATTTTAATGTGTATTTTGTATATAACACACACACACACACACACACACACACACACACACACACACACACACACACACACACACACACACACACACACACACACACACACATTGCATAACACCAGTAATGTTACATAATGGTTTAGATTTAAGTTTAGACATTTATAATTCAAAAGTCTCTTTTTGTCTCTAATAGCCTATATCTACAAAAATGAATAATATAATACATCAAATTTCCACTAAATCTTTATATAAACTCTGGACACGAATGCTAGTATTTCCTAACAATCCAGGAAAAATAATAATAGAATATACTTGAAATTTCGTTGTTCGAAAGTGTCAGGTTCTATTAATAATCCTCTGACCGAACAACAAAAATGCGTCTGTCATCTGGCATATGAGTGAAATGTTCTTCACACATTTACAGCTGCTGATGGGACGGCAGCTGCCGCTCTTCAGATATCTCAGATATGAGGGTGTGTGACAACAAATTCAGCCCGCAAAAAGCCCCTCACGCACACACATCACTTCCTGAGCGGTTTCATGATTCAGCGACACTCGAGTCACGCTTAAAAATGTCTAAAACTGCGAGTGAAAAGCGTGTGACCTCGCATTTCAGCTAAAATAGACAAAAACCTGAGCTGCATCTTCTGAGGCCTTCGTGACAAACCATGACGTTGGAGCCGTTCTCACCTTTCCCCCAGCCAGACCTCGTGGTCCAGGCACTTGGCCGATGGCACAACAGTGTGACACAGGGTCGAACCGGTTAGAGATCAGAGCGTGCACATCTATTTACATCTCACAGCAGCCCTTCTCTCCTGACACTGAAGGTATGTCTCCTAAACATAACCGCACTCCAGACCTCCTGACAATGCATCATCAGATACCCTCCAATCCAACACAGTCATAGACAAGCTTTACAATCTGTATGACGACCTGCAGGACTGCAGTGAGATCAAAAGCAGAGCAAACAGAGACTCTTGGTTCAGAAGAGATCTCAAAAATTTGCTTAGATTTGCCAAGACAGCGCATTTGCAGCACATTTATCTCAATATAAACTCAAACATTTCTCATCAAATTCTCCTAAGATCAAATGTCGCATTTCTGTCCATTTCTACAAATACATTTACACTGCAATAATTATTTTCTAACACAGTATTGTTGTCTTGTTTTCCAATATCAAATCAAGATTTACATTTATGTGAGAAGCAGAACGATGTAAGATATAAGTCTCAAAATTAAGTGTGCTTTTGCTTAAAACAAGAAAAAATATTTGCCAATAGGGTAAGAAAAATAATCTTGTATAATCCCATACAGCAAAAATATTTCACAATATACAAAAAATGGCTAAAAATATACAGTATTTGCTAAAATATTTAAATATTTCTAACAATATAGACATATAAGAATTTAAAAATACATTCACATTAGAAGAAAAACTTAGTTTGCTGTCAATATAAACAAAAAATGAAGAGAAATCATCAAAGAATATGCTTTACAATTTTCTGAAAAAACACATTTATATATATATATATATATATATATATATATATATTAAACATTATTAAATCATTATATATTATTTGAAGGTTGAAAATTTCATATTGAGCTTCATTTATTACGATATGTAGTCTGTTTAGCATATAGTTAAAATAGATAATTTAATATCTTAGTTCACTTTGCATCTCAAGTATCGGTAACACTTTGCAATAAGGTTCAATAACATTAGTAAACATGAACTAAGAATGAACAACACTTCTACAGCAAGTTGTGTTTGTTAACATTAGTTAATGCAATCTGAACTAACATGAATAAGCAATGAACGACTGTATTTTCATTAACTAACATTAATAAAGATTAATAAACTGTGTAATAAATGCATTGTTCATTGTTTGTTCATGTTAGTTAATACATCAACTAATGTTAACAAATGACACCTTATTGTAAAGTGTTACCCAAGTATCTATATTCAATCATTTAGCTATTTGAACTGGAAGAAATAAGTAATAAATATTTTTTTGCAGTAAAGGAGAAATAGGCCTATCTGAGATGAAGTTGATGTTTAAAAGACATGAGCATCTGGTGAAAGCAAACTGGGAAAGATGATTCACTTTTATGTTTTATATAAGCTTATATATAATATTTCTGAAATAAAGCACAGAAAATTAAAATGCTTTTCAAATCATTCATTACCATTACGTTAAGTTGACTAGACTTAAGTTGTTTCACATCGACATGCCCATTCGTCCAAGTTTTTCACTTGCGATTATACGACTTCACTTTATCATTTGTCATAATCCTGATTCCACTCGACACCTGCAAGTGTTGATACTAAAATGAGACAAAACTGAGATTACCTTGCAGACATAAAATGTCTCACAGCGATTATGTTTGTGACTCGCACCCGGTGTTAGATTCAGTCTGTATGAACAGACGCCAGTAGAGGCCTCACAACTGATGCTCGTCTTCATTCCTCGATTTACAGTAATATCATACATTATTAAACTGCTTGTTTGTTGAGATTACGCTACCATAGACACAAATGCATGCACATACATCATGATCCAGCATGAAGTACCTGATGTTCAGAGGAGATAATAAGGAAGGGACGGTTCTGATTGTTTGTGTGCACTGAATGTACTTCAATAAAATTTATTAGCCTAATGACATTTCATACAAGCTATAAATACCAACACACTGCCCTTGTGTCTGAGTGGCTGAAGTGTTTGTTTTCCTGTTATATATGGCGATAACTTTGAATAAATGTAAAACCAGATCCTGAGGTGATTTGATATAGTAAATGGAGGGATATAATGGAGCCAACTATAAATGCATAATGATCTAATTAAATAATGAAATGTTGCAATCAATAAATATTTAGTGACATGATCATAAACAAACTGAAAAGATTAAAATATCACATGAAATATGCCCTGAAAGTTAACATATCGGACATGATTAAATAGCCTGAATGACAATGCATCATTAAAATGTTGCAATCAATAAATAAAAACACAACATTTGAGCATAAATAGGGTGTAATGATAATTTTCAAAATTGAATCTACTGGAAATAATAAGACAGCATGAAATGTATATTTACTGTGTCTTTATTAAATAATTTGATTAAGTATTTGATGTTTTTTTCCCATCACAGTCCAGATATTGTAATCATAAAAATGTAGATGTTTTCCATGCATGTTGAGAATGACAACACAACGCAGAAAGGGTTCAGATGTCAAAGGGTTTTGATTGAAGATGGTAGAGCTACAGTTCATACACAAATTCATACACTGTGTGCATCCCAGAGAGCAATTCTGGTTTTTAATAAAACAAAGGTACATAGAGCAATATAAAATTACAGGCTTTTGCCGTCAGTTTTAAAATAAGTTAGTATTTATTTACAAAATTTGTCTAGTGGCAGAAGCCATATCTAATAATGATGCTATTTACAATTCTATACACACACATCTTCATTCCAACTGGAGATGCTGCAAAGACAATAAGGAAAAATTGATTAGAAAAACATCTTTACAATGATGTAGGTCATATATATATATATATATTAAAAGGATGGAGGATGTTACCTATAAGACGTTCAACAGGGAGTTCTGAATGTCTTCATAAACTTGGTTATAGAGCTCGTCTTTTGATCTCATTCCATCCAGATATTCTGCAGATATGAATCGTGCATGTGAGTTACAGATTACAGAAGTAAAATGGGTTGCAAATGCCATTTTATGGCTAGATTGGCTGACTTACGGATATCTAGGCCGCAGTTTTCCATCTCCAGCCTGTGTTTCAAGTACATGGGCCAAACGTGGCCGTCAAACAGACCAGGAGGGTCAGGAACGGTGTAAGTTCTCGTACTGAAATGGAGGAGACATTTGTTAGAAAACAGACTCATCTTAAACCCATCCGATCTTTAAAAACAGTTCTCACCTTCTTCTCCTTTTGCACTCCTCGTATGGAATGGTGACATTGTAGCACTTGTTGTAGACGTCAAGCAAAGGCCTGGAGGCAGACGCGAGAAGAAACCATCAACCAGTCACATCTTTAAGCTGAATAAAACCCAATACGACTTGGAAGACACCTACTTGTAGTTATAAAGAAGAAATCCCTCTATAATGAGTATGTGGATCTCGCGCTCAGGGTCCGAGCCGTCCGATACGGGTGAAACGGTCACACCGTGGGAGCGTGCAAACTTCACCGGATTCTCCATCCATCCCTTAACCGTGTTCACCATGGCGTCCATGTCCAAGGCGGTAATCACTACACAAGGAGACAAAAAAGACAAGGCGTGTCTCACATGCTTGGATAATGAACAATACAGTTATGCATGAAAGACTCTCTTCTAATTGTCCTTTCTCTTTTTTAGGGATGTTAATAATTAATATAATAGGACTGTGAGTCAAATTTACACTTCCCGTCTAAAGTTTGGACACACTTATTCTTTATTACAGCTATTATAGACTGTGAAAGAACTTGAATGGAAATACGAGAATGATAAAGTCTTCATCGATGCTTTTAAACACTACTGAAGGAGGAACGTGTATAAGAATGATTTTTCTTCACCATCTGCTCCAAATTCATACATGTGCAGTACATTTAAATCTTTAAGTGCGTCCAGACTTTTGACGTGCAATGTAAGAAAAATAGTTTTGCTGGGTTTTAGGTTTATGTTACAATAGTGCAAACATCAGAATGGTTATGGAAAGGTGGGAATACGTTACTGTTTCTCTTCCCACAGCGAAAGCCACTCTTACCATCCCATTGTTTAAAGCCGTCCTCCCCGAACTCTATTTGATCTTGGGGCTGCAATAACAGTGACCAATAAAACAAAAAGGTGTAGATCGCTCAGGCAGTGCTGGTCCCACCTGGACATGTGATGCCAAGCCCTCAGGCTATAGTCTTTTAAAATGATCTTCAATTTCAATCGTTGTGCATGTAATTAATTTGGTTGCAATGCACTAAATTTGCAGTTATGCATTCGTTGGACTGAATTATTATCTTTACCAGCATATTCGCCAATGCGATTCTTAAGAGAAGAGCCTCCAATGACAGTTAGGAATGTGTGTGTGATGCACTTAAGAGGTGTTATTAAATATATCAATATGGGCGCTCAGAGAGCGACTGGGGCTGTGAAGGTTGCCAGATCCTCTTACATGCCAAAGAATGATAAATGCATGAGCAAGAGAATCGTATTAGTGGTGCAAATGAATGCCTGCTAGACTGTACTGTATTTTAGGCACCTAGAAAGGCATTCATTTGTTGGGTCTTTGAGGTTGGCTGTCCAGGAGAACACCAGCATAGGGTTCATGAACCACAATATGGACAATGGACCCATAAATACAACAAATGACTAAGTCCTTTACCTTTTTTGTCCCTTGGAAATGATGTGACATTAATTCTAGGCTATTTAAAGTATTCAGACACTTAAATCAAACTTAAAATGCATTAAATCTGTTACGAGATTCATACATTCTTAAGTTTGGTGTAAATGTCCAAATACATCTTATGGGTCACAGTATATCTTAATATAAATGAAGTAGTAAAATATAAGCTGATTAAAAATGTGGATTCTCTCCATACCTTGAAAAAATCATCTTGATGTACAACACAGCAGTTTGGTAAGTTCTTCATGAGTCTTCCCGTCAAAGTTGTCTTGCCTCCATTGGTCACACTGTAAAATACACATCACACATGTATTAAACAATGATATCATACAATAGAAGTTCAATACATCGATCTCAAAGATTACTCACCCTCCTATTCCAATAATAAACTTCATTCTGATCCTTTTTAATATTGGTCTTCCTAGCAAAGGAATATCTTCCTTGAATAGCCGATACTAGCCGATACAGTCGGGAATGCTTTCAGTGTGTGTCTCTCTCTCTCTTTCTCTCTCTCTCTCTCTCTCTCTTTCTCTCTCTCTCTCTCCCAGAATCTCCCTCTCTTTACTATTTCATTGATGGACTAGGCTTTCGCCTTCATTATATAGGTGGCTCTGCTCTGCGTCACATCGACGCGAGCTGCTTGCCAATAAGGTCGCTCTCGGGGAGCCAATCAGTGTTTGAGGCGTCTTGCTGATTTGCATACTGGCGCAGTTCCAGCGCCGCACCTGTTGCGCTGCGTCTGTCAGCGGCTCGAGGCGACGGCGCTGCTCTGAAGAGCCATTAAAGAGTGGAAATATACCACCAAATCAAGCCGGCTCGCACATAGTTTGTGTTTAACACACATTATCAACACTACCGAAACGAAGGACGTGATTAAACGAAGGTAAAGGAATAAACACTTAATTTACACGACCATACAGACAACTCACAATCTACTAGTACAGACAAATAACTTTCATTAACCAAAATTCATACATTAATTTGCTACGGAGGTTTTGGTCATTTATATAATAGGCATATATATATATGTTTATCGCTCAGATTATAAATTTAATCGTTGTCAGAACACACACACACACACACACACACACACACACACACACACACACACACACACACACACACACACACACACACACACACACACACAAACAAACACTGGTTTCCATTTTTTTTTTTTTTTTTGTAGGTACTTTCCATAGGCATAATGGTTTTTATACTGTACACACTGTATGTGCTATTGTCCTACACCAACCCTACACCTAAACCTACCCCTTACAGGACACTTTCTGCATTTTTAGATTTTCAATACACTCCATTCTGTGTGATTTATAAGCTTGCTTCCTCATGGGGACCAAAAAAATGTCCCCACAAGGTCAGATTTTACTGGTATTGCTATACTTGAGGGGACATTTGGTCCCCATAATGTGATGAATACACACACACACACACACACACACACACACACACACACACACACACACACACACACACACACACATGCTAGGTTATATATAATATCTGATAACGATTAAATTTCAACAATTAATACTGATCATTGCCACTGTATTACTGTGCCAATTTAATTGCAAAATATTTACGAAAACACAAATTTTCAATTTTTTAAAATGTTTTTATGTGGTCAAAACTCAATGCAAACTTCATCTGTTTTATATATATATATAGAGAGAGAGAGAGAGAGAGAGAGAGAGAAAGAGAGAGAGAGAGAGAGAGAGAGAGAGAGAGAGAGAAAGAGAGAGAGAGAGAGAGAATACTGACTACTGACAAATATTTTGGTTAGAAATTAATGCATACTACATACATTGGTTGCAATTGATTATTAAATTTCATAATCAATGTTATGAAAAACAGACTACAATTGCAATAAATTTGCCTTAGTACTTATTTAATACTAATTAATCTAATATTAAGCTTAATACGGAAGGTTGATCATTTTATTATTAATACAATTGTTAAAAATAATTATAAAATAAATTATAAATAAAAATTATTATTATTATATATGTAACCTGTGCTCCCATCACCATTATTATTATTTTAAATAATAATTTACATTTAATAATTTAGCTGACACTTTTATCCAAAGTGTAACAATGAATAAAGTAAAATAATACAGAAATAAATAAAGTAAGTAATTTTTATACAAATAATAATGGTGATATCATTATTTTTTTTTAAAATAAAGGTGTTTTATGAATTTGTCCTCAAAGTTCTAGAGCTGTGGTATGATGTTCCTGAATGCACAGGCCTATATCTTCAATACCTTTGTCTCTGCTCATCCTCTCACTTCATTTCTGCCCCACATTTCAGCTCGGGATCATTTTGCTCCGAGTCTGGCCAGAGTCCCACATGTGATTATTCATTTTCAACATCACCAAGTACAAACACAGAATGTTTGAGCCTGATGTTTCAGACAGCAGAAAGAGTGTTGACTGCAAGAACAGAGCTATTTATGACTGATTTATGTTTAGTATGCATTCAAGTTGGATGGTTGTTAATCATTATATTATGGTCACACTCTCCACCTAAATGTAAGTGCAGATTTCAGAGCCAAATGTTAAATAAAGACAAGACAGGCACGTGGTATTTCAGTATGTTTCCTCTCATGATACTTGACCATCCTGATTAAATTGTTTCCAATTACTTGACTCGTCTTGTTGGCACGGCGTGAGGGAACTTTTCTCCCGGACTGAGGTGAAAAGTTCCATACTTGACCAGCTCTCAGTGGAGCTATATTTGGCATGACGTGTATGTGTGACACGGTACAAACGCTTCTGACGCAACTCACATAAATACCAGACTATCAATTTAATAGCAAACGACCCAATGACAATAGCTCTGTTCCAAAACCTTGTTTGTATATATATATATATATATATGTGTGTGTGTGTTTATACACACACACACACACACACACACACACACACACACACACACACACACACACACACACACATACATATACACAACATACATATAAGACTGTAAAGAAGGTTATTTGGTTTCGGATCCAAATCATTTCACAAAATGTGTCATTCGTCGTTGTAGTGTCTTAGATAAAGTCTATTTGTGTTTAGAGTTCAAGTGTAAAGGATAATACTAACATTTCACTTCCTTGAATCACTACAGAAAGGATTGTTGCAACAGTGTTAATATTCCAATGTATTGCTTTCAAGTTATGATCCTTTATCTTTCATCATATCTATCATTCATAATTATCAGTCGTTTGACATTGAGGAGATGAACTTCAAAGTTTTTATCACTTCTATGTAATTGTTTCCGAGTAACATAAAAAAAAAAAAAAAAGTACAAAATTTTTGAAGCTTTGAACTTTGATTTTACGATAAAATAGATTACATGAGTCACACAAATTTCCTTTCATGACAGTAAACATGCAACATTTTATTGTGTGTACTGATAATAATCACACATTCAGCAGTGGGTGTATTTTAATATTACACTTAAACAATATTTTGTTAAATTTGTACTTTACTTGTGAAACTGAATACTTCAATTACATTTCCAACTTTCAAAGAACAAAATACATATTTAACAGGTTACTATGACTTAAATATTTCTTCTTAAATACATATATTATTCATATATAATTCCTATATATAATCAGTGTTGGGGTAACGCATTACAAGTAATGCAAGTTACGTAATTAGATTACGTTTTTCAAGTAACTAGTAAAGTAACGCATTTCTTTTTAATTTACAAGAGCATATCTGAGGTACTTTTTAAAAAAAAATTAACGCCAGTTACTTTGTTTTCCCATTTATTGACTGACAGCTCTCGTGAAATCAGAAGTACAGAGGCGTTGTATGTGAACATGAAGTTGCTGTAGTTTGAGACTAATTACTGTAGTTCTAAGTAACCTAATTAGTTACTTTTTTAGGGAGTAACGCAATATTGTAATGCATTACTTTTAAAAAGTATGTGAACATGAAGTTACTGTAGTTCTAGACTAAATGTGAACGTGCATTAATTCATCTCACTCGCAAAAAAAAAACAGATTTAGTATTCATCACAATGAATTAAAACAGTGAAATGCAAACTCAGAATATGACCTGCAATAATTAAATGTGTTAAATAACACAAATGTATCTAATCTCATTTTATTAACCGATGTCTTTGTTGCTGACCTTTGATGATCCAGTTCAACCATACTAATAAGCAAAAATAACTTTAGATAAACTAACAATTGTGCTTCATTGTTTTTTATTGCTGAAGAGTGTTGAAACTTCTTCAGCGTTCTACTGTTCAGACTTACTTTTCCTTCAGCCTGAGGTTTATTCATTACACTTTTTGGTGTGAAAGGGCTTTTACATTTGCTATAAATAGAACTTCTTATATTAAAAACAAACAATCAAGCCCTGCTCATATTTAAAAAGTAACATGAAAGTAACACAAAAGTAACATAACACATTACTTTTCATAAAAAGTAACTAAGTAACATAACTAGTTACTTTTTTTAGGGAGTAACGCAAAACCTAAGAAATAAATGTTTACTGTTTAATTGCTGGGTAACACTTTACAGTAAGGTTCCATTTGTAAAAAATAGTTTATGAAAAAAATACTTATACTAGTTCATTTTAATTTCAACATTTACTAATACCTTAAGTTAGGCCTATCTGTTAATATTATTTAATGGAGTAACTAATGGGATCTTATTGTGAAGTGTTATGGAAACTTGTTTATTTGTTTAGGCTACATGCTTTGACTAAAAACATAGACCTAATAGGCTACCAATTCTTGTATTATATGTATAAAAGAATTGGTAGCCTGTGGTATATTGGTATATGTATTTGTAAACTTGAACTGCCAATTCTTGGCCAGGACACTCCTGCAAAAGAGATTGTAATCTCAGTGAGTTTTCTTTCCTGGTTAAATAAAGGTTACAATAATAATTATTATTTACTGTGTACTATCTACATGTCAACATAAATAGAGCCATAAAAAAAACATAAAAAGCCAAAAGACTTTGCTTTACTAGGTCAAAGCTTTGAAAATGATCAGTTTTCCAGCGTGACTTGAGATTACAGACGGTGTGAGTTGATGGAGGTCAGGCTGCATTTGTTTGTAATGTTTTGTGTCTGACATTCTGAGATCAGATGTATTGACTCAAGAGTGTGTGAGTAAATGACTCATTCATGACTCACCTCATTCCTGACCCATGAACAGCTCACAGCATATGCCTGCTGGGACACGTGTCACTGCCCAGTACAACAATTACTGAATTATACACACGCTATGTAACCTTTGGCCCTCTAGCGGTTTAAGAATAAAACTAAACGTTTCTCGCGGAGGAACATTGTTTTAGTTGTTAAGCGAGTTGTGCTGCGGCTCTGTTATCCTGCGCGGATGAATCTGATGTTTTTTGAGGCATCACTGTGATAGAGGATCGCTTTATCAGTGCAAATGACATCAAAACTTGACTAATAACGATAGCCAGGAAAATATGTCTTATGAGCAGGTAAGCAGCCTATATGCCGCTGTTGTTATGGTTTGTTAAAATAATGTCACAAAAGTTTGGCAGCGCTGAAATGATATCAGATAACTGATATAGGCAAATAGTTATAGGCAAATAGAAAAAAGTAGTAACTGGTTTGGTATAGTTACCAATGTAAATATTGTTTTGTCATCTATTTAATGCACAGCAATGTTGATTCATGTTTTATTACAGGTTCTGTCACTTTCCGGTTTTGCTCGTAAACTCTTTTTGTTTCGAGGTTCAGTTGTTGTGGCTTCAAACTACGTTAACTGCATACAATAGAAGCCTGACCTCCTTTCATTTATTCACAGATATGACATGCACATGCGCAGACGAATGATGAAAGTATGCAGTTTCCAGGGAAATCCGTCCCGACAACTGGGAGTCATGCAACCAGAAAATGTAAAATACAAACTTTGACAGTTAAATTTAACTTTTATTAATTGTCACATCATCAGTGTTGGCAACTCATTCACTTATTGCACATCCTATGATACAAATGATTTACACACAGTACACTGTTAAACAGTCTGATAATGTACATTATACAATAATGTGGCTGAAATTATCCCTTCAAAATGCATTATGAGCACTGCTGCATGCTGATAAAATAATACAATTTGCTTAATAAAATGGCATGTTTATTGCTGTTATTGTGAAATTAGTCGCTGTGTGTCGAGCTGAAAAATATTTGAGACGGTAAACACTTCACAATAAGGTCTCGTTAGTTAAAGTTGATGCATTTACTAACAAAGAGCAATTCATTTGTTACCGTATTTATTAATATTTGTTAACATTTGTTAAATCCCACTGTTTGTTGTTAGTTTGTAATTAAATTTTAATAATGTATTAGTAAATGTTACATGTAGGAATAAATAAATCTAAAAATAAATGAATGAATTAATTTATTTTAAATAAATAAAAATACAGTTACAAATAAATTAAGAACATACTAAATAAAGGGATAAATACAAAAAATAAATTCAATTTAAATGTTAATATTTTTAATTTAATTTAATACAAGTCAAGTATTAGTTATTTTCCTATTATTACATTTATTATTTTTGCAAGATTGGTTCTCCATAGAAGTTAACATTAAAACTAATAAATGCTTTAGTAAATTTTATTATTAGTTCATGTTAACTGATGTAGTTAACAAATAGAACCTTACTGTAAAGTGTTACTGAGTCGTTTGTTATAAGAACTCACTGTATCTGATTATAGATATATCAGAGTACCCATAAAGCATTATGAAGGGAGGGAAAACAAGCTCCGCCTCCTGTGATGTCATAATGGGAAGTTTGAGTTGGAAGCACATGAGTTTTTTACCGTGGAGCTGCATGAGAGAGTCTATGTACATGAATTACTTGCAGTGAATTCAGGCGACTCACTGTGCCAAACACTTCGGCTGTGTTAAGAATATCATACTACTGTACTATTTCTACAGTATGCATGGAATTTTCTGCATTTACTGTATGAATACTGTATTCCACTATGTAACACACTCAACTTGACCTTCAATTTCTAGTGTGATGAATGAAAAGTCAGTCATATCAACCATGATCATCCTTGCTGACTCATTGAACTGCCAAAGGTTAAGACATTTTCAGATAAAACTGCATTAAAATGAGATAAGTTGATTAAAACATGCAATGCCATGAGGTCATGTGACAGCAGTAAGAAGTGTTTATGATTGCATACTGTTTCAAATACGGATTAAAGTAAAAATAAGTATGCAGTGCATACTATGCAGTATGCTAGTATTCCATTCGGAACACAGCCCCTGATACTTATTAAAGACATACATTACAGTCATAAAGTTCCAGCAAACATGACCTGCTGCCTGTGTATCATACAGTATGTACAGCTGAGCTCACTTTATGCCGAAGCATTCTCTGTTCACGTGGCATACTGTACATTTAATCAGATAAGTTTAAAAGTCAACATGAAGGTCGGGCCTCTTTTTTCAAATAATTCCTGATTTGTTATTATTGCTGTAAACTTGCATTAATTTTAACCACCATTGAATCGCTGCATTAAAGAAATAGTTCAACCACAAATGATCTGAAATTAGCTGAAAATGTCCTCACCCTCAGGCCATACAAGATGAGTTTGTGTCTTCATGCAAACAGATTTAAAGAAGTGTAGCAGTGCATCACTTGCTCAGCAATGGATGCTCTGCAGTGAATGGGTGCCGTCAGAATGAGAGTCCAAACAGCTGATAAAAACGTCACAATAATCCACAATTTTAGGTTGTTTTTTTTTAAAGACGTTTTTAACTTCAAACCTTTACTTTTGACTAAAATATGAGTCTATAATCCATAATAATAACGCTTCCTCCAGTGAAAAAGTGCATCTCCTGTTGTCTCTCACATCAAAATCCAGCTACATATTTGTTTAGAGCTGTTTTGGCTTGTAAACATTGCTTGATCTGCAGATTTCTCTCCTGATTCAGACCAGAACACTTTTTCACTGGAGGAAGCGTTACTTATTATGGATTGTGGACTGGTGTATTTTAGTTAAAAATACCTTAATAATGGATTTGTTTCTTATAAACACACAGCTTTTGGCTTCTCAAGATGTTAACTGGAGTGGTGTGGATTATTGTGATGTTTTTATCAGCTGTTTGGACTCTCATTCTGACGGCACCCATTCACTGCAGAGCATCCATTGGTGAGACACTGATGCAATGCTACATTTCTCCAAATCTGATGAAGAAACAAACTCATCTACATCTTGGATGGCCTGCAGGTGAGTTTTCAATGAATTGTTTTAAATTTTGGTTGAACTATTTCTTTAACCACTTACAAGATTTTAGAAAAGATTAAAAGACCTACAGCAACAGCCCAAAACTCTGACTAAATAATTATTTGGCGCTTTGTTGTTTTCATGGCAAATTGTCCAATGAAAGATTATGAATGCAAACATGATTTCAAGTTGACTTTAAACCTGTAAACTGCTGCATTATGTAACAGGCTGAATGTGTTTCTCATTGTGGAAGCGGTTGGCAGGTGAACATGGATAAACTGCCAAGTTAAGTTAAAATCCCGCTGGTATTGAACAACCCACGTTTTATATCTGTACAACACAATGACTGTTACACAAGAGGTTTCATTTGCACAGATGTTCCTCTTCAGAAAGAAAACAAGTGTTAGAAAAGAGTCTGTTTTCTCTCTGGTTCACACTTACTCAGCTGCGGTCCGGTTGTGATCCAGGTCAAAGGTCAGAGCTGCACTGCACTGTAGACAGAGCGCCACAAACATCATTGTTGTGTTTTGAGATGATGATGATTGTGTTCGTCCACATGATTGTTCTTTAAAGGAACATCTTTGGAAAATGACATGCACAGATGAATCCCTGCCTTGAGGTGCATCTGTAAATGAGAAAAATATCATTCACAATCACTATATTTATCATTTTAACCCTCCTTTAGATTTTTAGGATCATTGTGTTTTGTACGTATCAACAGTTTTGCTTTCTACTCGTGTGAACGGGTGAGTCTTACAAAAAAATCATCAAAATGTCATAAAAAAAGTATGTATGCATAAATTATTATTTTTTCTTTCAATTTATCTATATTGTTTTTTTTTCAGTTTTAGTTAAGTATGTCAAGTTAAACTAAATAAAATGAGAAATGTTTCCTTTATATATTGTTATATGTTATTATTTTAGTTTAAAACATTTTTTTCAAGTAACATTTTTTCATGGTTTTAGTTTGGTTAATAATCCTTTCAGAGTTATTATATTATTTCATATGTTCAATATTTAATATATAAACATTTTATTGATTTAATATAGTACATATAATCTTGCCGAGCAAATAACATGATCAAAACATTAATTTAAATATATTACATATATCTTATTAAATTAATATAAATTTATTAAAAAATGATTTATATATATATATATATATATATATATGTGTATATATACAGTCAAATATTTAATGTATGTATATTTTAAGTACAAGACAAGATGTAAACTCAGAATTGTGAAGAAAAAAAGCAATTATCTTTTTATTTTTTATTCCGTGACAGAAATGTGCTTCTATATATAATAGTACAGTACTATAATTAGAAAAAAAAACCTTCAGAAGCTTCCTTTTTGCTGTATCTCTCAAATCAAACGGTCAGTATAATGCATATCATGTAAAGGTGGACGTCAATGACACCTTCGTTGGTTTTCGCATGTCTTATGACTTAAATTTCAGTCTGTTCCTCGCACAAAGCTATCATATGACTTCAGATGACTTGGAATAAAGCCCATCAGTCATATGGACTACCTTTATGGGGGTTTTGTCCTTGACAGCCATTGAGAAGGAAAGGGTTATGAGAAAGAGCTATGAGAATGACATAAAAAATAACAGCATGCAGATTTGAGTAAATAATAACCGAACTGTAATTTTTGGGTGAACTATCCCTTTAAGTTACTCCCCAAACTGAAGTAAGGCAGACACGCAGGACGATATGCTTCTTTTAGGATATCGGCCATGTGCCGGTCAGTAGTCTGGTCAAAAATAGCAGTGGTGGGCGGCAGGGTCGCAGCGGCTGCTGTTCTGACGAGAGCAGCAGATGTGCTTTATGTAACAGAGCAGACGAGATGCTGCTCCTCTCGCCATTCAGAGACCCCAAATATGGCGCAAGGTCCAGAGATCATTAAACCCACCCTACTGCTCAATCTACTGTTACAGTCAGCCGCTCGCTCTCTTACCCAATGAGACGCGTCAGGGACAGGCCTCCGTGGCCACGGATGGTGGCCTGCAAAATAATGCATTCAAAACAAACAGTGTGAATGCACATTACATAATCACATTTATGTCATGCATGTTAAACAATCAGATTTGAACATTTGCATTTAAAATCAACATGAAAAGTCAACACATCAACACATTAAACTTCCATAACTGGACAAATTTCTAAGGATATTCAATGAGAAAAAATAGTTTCAGGGTTCAGGGGCCATAAGGGAGTGCTGGTTGGTCTGTGGAAAAGTTTAGAAAAAGTGAAAAAAAAAAAAAAAAAAAAAAAAAAAAAAATATATATATATATATATATATAAAACAATACTAAAGTAAATAAAAAGTAGATAAATAAAAAATATGATTAAAATAAATAAATAATACAATTAAACAAACAAATAAATAAATACAGATAATTAAAGAAAATTTGTAAATAAATAAAAATTTGATTAAAATACATAAAAAATGTAAATAAATTACCAATACAAACTTGATTAAATAAGAAAATATGTAGATAAATAAAACTTAAATTAAACTAAATAATTAAAAATATATATCTAAATAAATACATAAATACAGTACTATAACTATAGAAGCCAATTTATGCCATGAAAAAAATTATATATATATATATATATTAAAGGGTACTTGCAACTTTTCTCAGAAAAAAAAAAATTCTATACAAAAATATATATCTCAGAATTGAGATATATAAAGTCAAAATTGTGAGATATAAACTGTGAATTCTGAGAAAAAAGTCAGAATTGTGAGGGGAAAAAAGTTTCAATTACTTTATTTATTTATTTATTTTTTATTTGTGACGAAAATGGCCTTCTATAAATAACAGTACAGTACTGTAATGAGTAAAAAAGAGGCTAAATATTATCTAGGTGTTTTTATTTTTTATTTTTAGAATATCCTTTCACTAGGATAATCATATTTGGGGATCCATGGCATCTAGAAGACTGAAAACTCCTGGGTTAGATGATGAAAAATGACTCTATTTGACCTGTGGTTGGAGTGAAGGCTGTGAAAACTCCTTGATTTGACAGCAATCAGAACATTGACTTGTATTAAAGAATTAAAGGGCATCAATGTTGATTGCATGTTTAAAGTACTGAATCATGTATTTTTTCTAAAAAAATCTAAATACATGATGTTTTCTCATTAAGCTTTCTCTGTCAATGCAGTAGCCTTTGAAATATAAGTCTGTTTGATTAACACGGCCAGATTATGTGATGGCTGCATCCCAGTTTGCATACTAAGAATTAATCATGCTGAAAATGTCAAAGGTGCTCAGATGGTTTATTTCTAAGGGATTTCTTGTGTGCATTCATCATTGTTTTCTGAAATATATTACCCATAATTCCTTTGCACTGAAAATGAGGGTTTCTGATGGTTTTCCGTTCATATTTTTTTCAACTGTAAGAAGTGGCAATGTTGCATCAATACATAAGTCTGAACTTTAAATAATAATGAGGGTTAAATCAATGCATTTAAATTCTGCCTAATGCATGCATATGCATACAGGATTTGACAATGGCAGTAGTAATACTCACTATATCCAAAAGTACACTATACCATTCAAAGGTTTGGGGTCTGTAATGTTTTTTTTTTTTTTTAAAGAAGTCTCTTCTGCTAATCAAGGTTGCATTTATTTTATTAAAAATACAGTAAAAACAGTAATATTGTCAAATATTACAATTTAAAATAATAATGGCTTTATGTGAATATATTGTAAAATGTAATTTATTTCTGTGATGCGCAGCTGTATTTTCAGCATCATTACTCCAGTCTTCAGAGTCACATGATCTTCAGAAATCATTCTATGCTGATTTGCTGCTCAAGACATATTTCTGATTATTAACAACAGTGAAAACATCTGAGCTGCTCATATTATTAAATAAAATGTTATAAAATTATACTAAATATTATTAAATCATATTAAATAATATTACAATCATTTTTCATGATTCTTTGATGAATAGAAAGTTCAAAAGAACAGCATTTATTAAAAAATAGATTAAAAAAATATTTTAATGCATCCTTGATGAATAAAAGCATGATTTTTTTTCTTAGTATTCCTTTTTTCAGTAGTGTATTGTATATACTGTTCTATGGCCAGTGAACTAAATACTTTTAGTATGCAGTATGCAAATTGAGATGTAGCCTGTGCCTCCAGACAGAAATTCCTGAGAAGCTGTATGTCACATACATCAAACACTGCCGGCTTCACTGTATATATGGATGTAAAGAGTTTCACCTCTCTGAGGTCTTGGCCAGTTGTTCAAGCCTGTGAGGATATAATCAAAGGTACATATTAGTGCACAACAAACTGAGACTGTGCAATAACTGTGCATAAGCCACACTGACAACTGCAGTCAATATTATATATATATATGTATGTGTGTGTGTGTGTGTGTGTGTGTATATATATATATATATATATATACATACAGCTGCTGGTCATATAATTAGAATATCATCAAAAAGTTGATTTATTTCACTAATTCCATTCAAAAAGTTAAACTTGTATATTATATTCATTCATTACACACAGACTGATATATTTCAAATGTTTATTTCTTTTAATTTTGAAGATTATAACTGACAACTAAGGAAAATCCCAAATTCAGTATCTCAGAAAATTAGAATATTGTGAAAAGATTCAATACTGAAGACACCTGGTGCCACACTCTAATCAGCTAATTAACTCAAAACACCTGCAAAGGCCTTTAAATGGTCTCTCAGTCTAGTTCTGTAGGCTACACAATCATGGGGAAGACTGCTGACTTGACAGTTGTCCAAAAGACGACCATTGACACGTTGCACAAGGAGGGCAAGACACAAAAGGTCATTGCAAAAGAGGCTGGCTGTTCACAGAGCTGTGTGTCCAAGAACATTAATAGAGAGGCGAAGGGAAGGAAAATATGTGGTAGAAAAAAGTGTACAAGCAATAGAGATAACCGCACCCTGGAGAGGATTGTGAAACAAAACCCATTCAAAAATGTGGGGGAGATTCACAAAGAGTGGACTGCAGCTGGAGTCAGTGCTTCAAGAACCACAACGCACCAAAGTATGCAAGACATGGGTTTCAGCTGTCGCATTCCTTGTGTCAAGCCACTCTTGAACAACAGACAGCGTCAGAAGGCACGAAAGACAAAAAGGACTGGACTGCTGCAGAGTGGTCCAAAGTTATGTTCTCTGATGAAAGTAAATTTTGCATTTCCTTTGGAAATCAGGGTGCCAGAGTAATTGCTGCAGTAATTCAGGCAAAAGGAGCCCCAACTAAGTATTGAGTGCTGTACATGCTCATACTTTTCATGTTCATACTTTTCAGTTGGCCAAGATTTCTAAAAATCCTTTCTTTGTATTCGTCTTAAGTAATATTCAAATTTTCTGAGATACTGAATTTGGGATTTTCCTTAGTTGTCAGTTATAATCATCAAAATCAAAAGAAATAAACATTTGAAATTTATCAGTCTGTGTGTAATGAATGAATATAATATACAAGTTTCACTTTTTGAATGGAATTAGTGAAATAAATCAACTTTTTGATGATATTCTAATTATATGACCAGCACCTGTATATATACATATATATGTGTGTGTGTGTGTGTGTGTGTGTGTGTGTGTGTGTGTGTGTGTGTGTGTGTGTGTGTTATGGGCCGGATTGTAAGAGCAACTCTCCTGCTGCCTGTTTAACATTTGAATCATGTAAAGGCCAGAGTACTCCGATCACGTAACACCATACCATCCCACAACCCCCTGCAGTTTTACCTTTCTCTCTGTGCTTTGATTCGCTCCTCGTCACATCTGCAGAAAGAGGAGAACACAAACTCTGTCACACATTACAAACACTGTGCATTTCTAAAACCTCACACTTTCAACACAGAGAAATCTACGACTGTGTTCGGATCTGCCCTGATACTCCTGCTATTTTTACATTATGCAGTGTGCGTGCTGTGTTTTATTATTCATATTTTAACCCTATAAATACATTACTAATGCCTCTAAATGATCAACATGATCAAAACTGTAGTTAAACCTGTTGCACACGGTCTACTCCATGTCTTTTGTTGTCTGATTGATAGTTTTTAATCAAGTAAAAGCTCTTTCAGTGTAATTCTACAAACGTCCACCTTCAACTCGTGTTTCAAGTGTCTTTCTGCTGTCAAATCTACTGATATTTAATCACGTAAACATAAGAATGACTATTAATATTTCAAGATGAACACATACTGGACTGAAGCAGACTCACTTTACTTGATTCTCCATAAAATCATGTTCAGATGTGAGTCTCAAATATGATCATCATTAGGCTTTTGAGGAACATTTGTTCATTGCGTTGCATGTTTGCATCATGTAAATCTCATCTTTCTAAGAGACATTATTGGCAGTCGCAGATATAGAGTGATGATAACTGATATTTGTACCATTTTATGTCAGTATCTGCTATACTGTTATAAAGATCTCATTGATTTACATTACAAGCATCAGAATTTCATCACTTCTATATAAATATCAGCATCTGCACCAAATTGCATATTTTTCCTCAGTTTGAGCCAGAGCTTCATATTCTCACTATATCATACTACATGAGGCATAAAAGCCTGATGTATCAAAAATGATAGGCCTACACAACAAACAGAATTTATATTCTGTCTGAAGGTTCAATAAACTTTTCCATTTAAAAAAAAAAGCAATTTTTTTGGACTATAACTTCATATGTCAGGCTTTACAGGGTTAAATATGCAATGCATTGGTACCATGTTAATGTGAAATGTTCATGTCTGCATACAGCTTTAACAAAACTCAATCCTGCCCTGGTGTGTTTTAGTTTGCATGTACAAACGAAGTCCTCTCATAAGACATCCGTGTGTCTCCTCCTGCAGGTGAAGGGCACTTACTGCAGCACGCACTCGGGAATCTGCACATGCTCCATGGGAACGATCTGAGACAGTTCCTCCAGACTCTGGACATACCGGATCTTATCCATGAATTTCACACTGCAGAGGAATTGAAGTGTATTAAAACACATCCTACAAACGGTTGAGGGTGTTTGTGATGTTCAGTGTTTCCTGACCTGATGAAGGGCCGTGAGATGGCCAGAACCGTCCGGATGAACCAGGAGGGATGCGCGATGATCAGACATTTGAGATTCTTTCTTAACCTGAATGTTAATGGAATGAAATGAACAGAATTCATGTGAAATCCCACACCAAAATTGTGACCCTGGAGCACAAAACTGGGGTATATTTGTAGCAATAGTATGCCATTGTATGGGTCAAAATTATACATTTTTCTTTTATGCCAAAAATCATTAGGATATTAAGCAAAGATCATGTTCCATGAAGATATTTTGTAAATTTCTTACTGTAAATGTATCAAAACTTAATTTTTGATTAGTAATATGCATTGCTAAGAACTTCATTTGGACAACTTTAAAGGTGATTTTCTCAATATTTTGATTTTTTTGCACCCTCAGATTCCAGATTTTCAAATATATGGGAATATGGGAAATATTGTCCGATCCTAACAAACCATACATCAATGGAAAGATTATTTATGCAGCTTTCAGATGACGTATAAATCTCAATTTCGAAAAATTGACACTTAAGACTTGGTTTTGTCGTCCAGGGTCACAATTGGTCCTAACTAGCATCAGTGCATCTCACAAAGTATAAACACAAAGGGTTTTTTTTCCATAATATGTGACCCTGAACCACAAAACCAGTCATAAGGGTAAAATTTTGGGTGAATTTTAAAAAATTCTGAAAGCTAAGAAAAGAAAAAAAGAAAAAAAAATCTACCATTAATGTATGGTTTGTTAGGATGGGACAATATTTCCCATATTCCCATATATTTGAAAATCTGGAATCTGAGGGTGCATAAAAAATCAAAATATTGAGAAAATCACCTTTAAAATGGTCCAAATGAAGTTCTTAGCAATGCATATTAATTATCCAAAATTAATCTTTTCTTACTAATCTTTTCTTAATGATTTTTGGCATAAAAGAAAAATCAATCATTTCGACCCATACAATGTATTTTTGGCTTTTGCTACAAATATGCCCCAGCTATTTATGACTGGATTTGTGCTCCAGGGTCACACATGGGTTCTTATCTGTGTTATTAAATGATCAGCTGAGCTGACCGTCTTTCGATCATCTGGTAGCATCTCTTGAGCCAGCTGATGCCGGGCATCCTCCTGCGCGGCGTGGCTCCGTTCAGATAGATGATCATATAGTCCTCAGCTACCAGCGCCTCCAAACTACTGATCACATACCTGCAGAGACATAGAAGAAATATCCATAGTGCAAACCTGTAAAATATCTGCATTTGTCTGTTGTAAAACAGGGTCTGTAAAATCCGTTCACAAGCCTCTTCTGCTCACCAAGGCTGCATTTATTTGTCTAAAAATACAGTAAAAACAGTAATATTGTGAAATATATTTACAATTTAAAATAACTGTTTATTATTTGAATATATAGTAAAATGTAATTTATTTCTGTGATGCGCAGCTGAATTTTCATCATCATTGCTCCAGTCTTCAGTGTCACATGATCCTTCAGAAATCATTCTAAGATGCTGATATATAAGAAACATTTCTGATTATTATCAATATTGAAAACAGTTGTGCTGCCCAATATTTCTGTGGAAACTGATACATTTAATTTTTCAGGATTCTTTGCAGAATATAAAGTTCAAAAGAACACCATTTATTTGAAAGAGAAATCTTTTATAACATTGCAAATGTGTTTCCCGTCACTTTTGATCAATTTAATGCATCCTTTTTTTAATAAAAGTATTAATTACCTACTTTTGAACGGTAGTGCATGTATAACAGGGTTATTATAGTTATCTGAAATTAAAACTGAAACTAAAATTAAAAACTTTATATTATTAAAAAAAAAACTGAAATAAAATACAAAAATACTCTCGTTTTAATTTAGTTTAACTTAATGTATTAAGATGTATTAAAAAAAATGTGTATGTGTGTCTTACAGGAAGAGGTTCTCCATGATGTAATTGTAGTCTGCGCAGCCGCTGTCGGGCAGATAGCACGCAGCAAACACGATGATGGCGTTCAGTCCTTCACCGTAATAACCTGTGAACAGACACAGGAACATGAGAGCGTTCAGAGTCAAGGTTAGCAGTTTCCACACTCACTGATCCCTCTGTTTGTGTAAAACAGCCTTGGAACACAATGAGCTGTATTTCCCCTTAAGAACACATGCAGTGTGTTAACAAACAAAAAACATTCGTCATTCAGGTTTCATATCTATTTTCCATCCATTACAATTAAAACAAAATGTTTTTGCTACTGTACGTTAAGATGATATTATGTTTTTGTATGTAAAGTGCGTGATGAGTTACACAATAAAGTTTCATTTAGTGTTAAGGGGTTTGTTCAAATTCGAGTTATTATTAGTTAAAACAAAAGCTAAAACTATTTATAAAACAAATGAAATAATAAAATATAAAAAAATTATGAATACGCATTATATTTCAATATGTTTCCAAGGCAAAAATTCTCATTTTCATTTAGTTTAGCTAAAACCAAAACAACTAAAACTGAAATAAAAAATAATAAAACTATACAGACTAATAAACTAATAAAATGACTCAAACGTTAGGTAAAATAAAACGAAAACTGAAAATATAAAAACAAAAGCTAATTCAAAATATTACTCAAAATATAATAGTATCTTAATGATATGAAAATAACACGGGTTTAAATCCCTAAACCTAGAAAACAGCATCAATAATCTATAATAAGTTGATGAACAGACGTGTACATTTGAAGAAATACATTTTAATTATGTAGGTGTCAAAAGTTATTTTATTTTATTTAGTTAAAATTATTATATACTGTAGGTAGTCAAAAATGCCATGTGTACATTATTATATATAACATTATATAACATATATATATAAAGTACAAAGATCTATCTGCGTCATTTCAGCTTTAACTAAAATAAAATGTAAACAGAAAATATAAAAACAAAAGCTAATTAATAATAGTATATGAAAATACGTAAAATGTTTAAATCCTTTAACCTAGTAAACAGCATCAATAATCAATGAGTTGATGAACATACGTGTATGTAGAAGAAATATGTGACCCTGCACCACAAAACCAGCAAAAAGGGTCACTTTTTCAGAAATTGAGATTTATACATCATCTGAAACCTGAATAAATAATCTTTCCATTGATGTATGGTTTGTTATGATCGAACAATATTTGTCTGAGATACAACTATTTGAAAATCTGGAATCTGAGGGAGCAAAAAAATCTAAATATTGAGAAAATCGCCTTTAAAGTTGTTCAAATGAAGTTCTTAGCAATGCATATTACTAATCAAAAATGACGTTTTGATATATTTACAGTAGTAAATTTACTAAATATCTTCATGGAACATGATCTTTACTTAATATCCTAATGATTTTTAGCATAAAAGCAAAATCAATAATTTTGACCCCTACAATGTATTTTTGGTTATTGCTACAAATATACCCCAGAGACTTAAGACTGCTTTTGTGCTCCAGGGTCACATATATACTGTAAAATAGAAAGTTCTATCTGTGTCGTATCAAATGTTAGCTGATACCGTCGACTGACCTCCATGCGTGACGACGCGCAGGTACGGCCTGATGACCTGCATGTCTATCCTGTGCTCCTGATCGCCGATGATCACCGTCCTCCACAGACGGCCCGCGCCGTCACCCTCCTCGCCGCCCGGACCCTTCACGCTGGCCACCGGAGTGTCGTCTGAAAAACAGCACAGTCTGCTTTTAATCTGCAAATCAGATTCTTTCTGTACCGTATCTCGTTTTCCTCGTGACCTTTGACCTCCGACTGACCTTCCCATTCCAGCTCGTTGCCGTTGTTGAGGGAGCCGAGCGAGTCGTCGTCCGGCGTGTCGAGGTCGTCCACGTTTATGTCCAGGTCGTCTGGTGTTTCCAGGAAGTCGTCAGAAAGCAGAGAACCTTCGCTTTTATCCAGCGACAGGTTGATATCCGGAGCGATGAGCGTGCGGCGCTTCTGTCGGACCGATTCCGTGTGATCCGCCGTCAGAGCGGCGTGATGAGCTGACAGAAGGAAATTAAATCACACGCTTATAAAAGAAGCTGAGAAAATGAAACACATTTATAAAAAGAAGCTGCCAGACGTCTGAAACTCGCACACTTTCTTACAACTTCAAGATCAACTTGACAAAATTCCTTCAAACACTCTTGAAGTGAATTCTTTTGTATCATTAATATACTATTATAGTATTCATTCATACTTTCAATTAGTTTTTATATTTATTTATTTTTAATCTTCATTTAAATTTTAGTTTGTTTTAGTGATTTTGTCATTGTTTTTTGTTATTTTTATTAGTTCGTTTTCCTGTTTTAAATGCCTATTTATTTTTTATTATTTGTATTTCATTTTTTTTTCATTTATTTTTAGTCAGACTGATATTTCAATTAAATGAAAATGTTGTTATGACTATTAAATTGATTTAAAAAAACCCGTTGCTCTAGCAACTAATTGAAATAAAATAAGATACAGTTTTTAAATATTAAATTTTATTTCAGTTAATGTTTATTTATTAACAAATAAATACATTTTTTTGTTTATTTATTAACAAAAATGTTTTGTTATTTATTTTTAAAAATATACAATAATTATTTTAATAAATATAATAAAAAACATTTGTACTTTTAATAATTTTGTTTTTGTCAGTTTTTTAAGTTTGTTTTCTTTTTTTTAAATGTCTATTTAATTTGTATTATTTTTATTTCAGTTTTAGTAATTTTATTTAAACTACATTTTGAAATGTTATGATTATAATATGTAATGAAATTATATTGAAAAAAAGTTGCCATGGCAACTAAATTGTTTTTTTTCCCCCAGTTTTATTTCAGTTAATGTTTATTTAATAACTAAAAATTATTTTTTTAAATTTATAATAATTATTTAGATTAAAATAAATAATAATAATAATAATTTTAAAATATTTATAGTTTAAATTTAGTTTTTTTTTTAAATTTGTTTTCCTTTATATATTTGTTTCTTCACAGATAATTACTTTTATAAATAGAAAATACATATAATAATTATTGAATAATTAAATATAACATTTTTTTGTAAATATTTTCAGTCAATGGTAACAACACTGCAGTGCAGCTTTCAACTTGAACAACTTCTTTAACTAATAAAAGATGAACTTAGATGAACTTACCAGTGTTGTCAGTGAGTCCGTCTAAATCACCGTCTTCAGGAAGAGGCCTGGAAATCAACACAGAGAAATTATACAGACGACCACAACACAACAAAATACACACAACACACTTTCTCTTCTTCAGTTCATAATAATTCCTCACTTCACACTTTCATTTACTGAACCACAGTAATAACTGGCCTTAACTGGGTGTTGACATATTTAATGTATTGTTTAATTGCTAGTGTTGCTAGGTTATTACTGGTGGTTGCTAGGGTGTTTGGGGTGGTTTTTTCCAGTCGTTGCTTACTAGTCAAGTGAAAAGAGTCATGCATCCTCAATATATCTATTTTACCACAGAACAGGGACAGTTAACAAACCACACTACACTATAGTATCGAATCAACACGATATTATTTAAAGTGGTTTGGGCTCACACAGAGGTCAGTGGTCAGCACACACATAAATGATGCTGTTTGCACATCTGTGTCGAGCCGTGAACAATAGCGGCTTCTAAACAACATGTTTCAGCCGGAGCGAAGGACATAATTAACCCGTCATTCTCTGGCATTACGATCAGCAGTGTTTGTGTATCTCATGCTGACGGCAGTCAGTAATTACCCAGCAGTCTGTGCGCTGTCAGGGGACGCTCTGGTTAATAAGAGAGCGCAGTGCAATAATGAGGGTTGCAGAACTCAGTTCAGACAGTTCAGCGATGGGATGCTTATCTGTGTAAACCATTATCATGAAGTAGTTTTAGTGTTTGACACTAAAAGGTTAAAAAGGTGCAATTTTTTTTGCGCGTGCATCATTGTAGTATGATATTGTTTCAAATACCTTTTATATAGGCTATGGTATATTAATATGGTAATCTATCAGTACACTGAAAGCTGAAATAAAAGCATGCAATTGTTACTTTAAGGATCAATTTGAACCGATCTGAGTCTTAAAAAGTAACTTCTTTTTTATAATCTAATGTTATTCAAATGAATTAAATTATTAAATTTTATATTGCACAAAAACAGTTACCACATGAAACGTTTCATTAAATATTATTATTTATTAATATTAGAAATAAAAAAATTAAATATTATATTGCAGAAAACAATTACCACATGAAACACACACACACACACACACACACACACACACACACACACACACACACACACACACACACACACACACACACACACAATTTATAATTGCATAAAAACAGTTACCACATGAAGCATAATTCATAGTATTATTAAATAATAAATAATATTAAAATAATATGTAATATAATAATATAATAATATATATATAATAATATATATATATATATATATATACTGTATCAATCATTATTTTAATATTATTTATTAATATTATGAATAAACATATTAATAAACCCAGTTACTAAATTAAGCATTTATTGAAATAATATAAATTAAAAATTAATTAATACAAATAATAATAATTAATTAAATGATTTTAAAGTATTATGACAATACCTTAGGATATGGTGATTTAGGATTATTTCATCAGAAATGTTAAATTATCTTTAAGAACTAGAATATAATCAGGTTCATCAGAGAGAAGGTTTCAAACAGTGCATGATAATTAAAAGCCAAGTTCAGCGAGGTTTTGTTCGGTGTGGGTTTATGTGATAACGTGCACTATAGTGCAGAATCAATTATTCAGCACTCTGTGTCTCTTACTAGCCTCATTGTCATGGCAACAATGATGACCTCATATTTGCCCATAAATGGTAATGCATTATAATGTAAGGCTGTGCTCTTTATGTTGACCCACATGCTGCTTCTGGACTGTTTATGACACGTTTCACCTTTATTTCTCCTTCACGTGCAGCTAGATAACACATCCTCAGCTCCACGCGCTCTGAGCTCTAATCCTGATCTGACATTATTGATCAGAAATCAAAGACGCCTGCGCTGTGGAGGAACATAACTCCCCAATAACAAGCCCCATGGGTGCTGTACATGAGCATATGCTTACATGGTGTCATATAGCTGAGGTACAAATCTGCTTATTAGCAAGTAAATCAACTAAATAGTATCAATATACAGATATACACTGATTGTGTACACTATCAGTCAAAGGTTTGGAGTAATTAAATTGCTTTTTGAAAGAAGTCTCTTCTGCTCAACAAGGCTGCATTTATGTGATGAAAAATACAGTAAAAACAGTTAAAATGTGAAATATTATTACAGTTTAAAATAGCTGATTTCCATGTGAATATCTGTTAAAATGTAATTTATTTCTGTGATGCGCAGCTGAATTTTCAGCATCATTACTGCAGTCTTCAGTGTCACATGATCTTCAGAAATCATTCTAATATGCTGATTTGCTGCACGAGAAACATTTCTGATTATTATCAATGTTGAAAACAGTTGTGCTGCCCAATATTTTTGTGGAAACTGTGATACATTTTATTTTTCAGGATTCACAGATGTATAGAAAGTTCAAAAGAACAGCATTTATTTGAAACAGAAATTTTTGTAACATTATACATGTCTTTACTGTCACTTTTGATCAATTTAATGCATCCCTGCTGAATAAAAAAAAATTACTGACCCAATTATTTCCGCAAAAATATGAAGCAGCACTGTTTTCAATATTGATAATAATCAGAAATGTTTCAGCATTACGGTAGCAAAAAGTCAGATCTCAATGTGATCCACATTAAATTTAGCTATTATTTATGTCAAAAAGTATGCAAAAATGCTACAATTTCAACCTCTCTATGTTGCATCTGAAGGGGATGCAGTATCTTATGCACCTCATACTGCACATTTATCCAATGTTGTAGGTCATATTCTGTGCATATCGAAGATTCACATACTGTGCACTATGCATACTGCAGAAACAGTATGGTAGCATGTTATTCTGAACACTAATCTCTATCAGTTCAGTCAGGTCTTACCGTGGGAAATCGTCGTCTTGCCACTCATCTTTCACCTCCATGTTCTCCATGCGTAAAGTGGCTTCAGTGGTTCCCATCCTCTGCTCCCGGTCACACTGATCAACACAATCACACAAGATCAGCACATTCACAACTGCCTATATAGATACAAATACATATTATTCTCTAAATTATTTCTCTGAATGAGCTAATGATGTGCACCAATCTCCTCAACAAGTCACATGATTTGAGGAATGAATGTGGCATGAGTTACACGCCAGTGCTTCATATTTAGATCAAAGGATTGTGAGCTTTGAGTAATAGAGATGTTGTGTTTATTGTTGCATCTCTCTTCCTGAACATCAAATCACTCCCCATTATAAGTCAACATGACTCTACTTCTTTAATACATGTTCCTGCTCTTATTTTCATTGATCTTAAATACTAAAAAAATACTAAAATAATTAAAACTAACACAAAAATAAAATACAATAAAAATTATATACCGTAAACATTAAAAATAATAATAATAATAATGAAAATAACAAAAACACACAACAAAATGACTAAAACACTAAAGCTAAAAAAGCAGATGCAAAAAGCAACATTTGCTGTTTTCATTTAGTTTAAATAGATTTACTAAAATAACTAAAATTAATAAAAACCATATAGACATGTTTAAAAAATTACAAAAACAACAAAATTACTACAACTTTAACTAAAGTTAAAAATGGAAAATACAAAAATTAAAAATTAATTCAAAATATTTAAAAAAAAATTAACATTTCAAACTTTTCCCGTTTTAATTTAGTTGACACGGATGTACTAAAATAACTCAAACTTAAGAATTAATAACTATATAGGCATATTAAAAACGAACAAACAAATAAATAAATAAAAATGACAAAGACACACAACAAAAGTTCAAATGAAAATACAAAACACAAAAAAAACAACAACTAAAAGTACCTCAGTAACACAAAAATAACACGGGTGCATCAAAGGATATACATAAACATACATATACATATACACAGACACACATATATATATATATATATATAAGTAATATGTTATCAAATTGTATTAACCTGAAATACTGATCTGAAATACTTATCACCTATTTAACCCTTCATCCACCCACCTGTCACATACAAACTCCCTTCAGCATCCAATCAGTTCCACACGGAAAAATCTAGATTTATCTCCCTGAATGTCACGTTTACTCAGAAATACGTCACTCGGCGGAATTAAAGCGGGTTGCAAACAGCATTTCATGGCTCATGTGGTCAAACACAGAAGGAGTTTCTCTCTGCAGGCGTTGGTTTCTGTGTGTGTGTGTGTGTGTGTGTGTGTTTGTTTCACCTTCAGGCCTGTTGATTTCTCAGCTCCCCACTGAATCCATCAGTTCTGACTCTCTGTCTGTCTGTCGAGCGAAGCCGGTCCCGTCTGCAGATCCTCAGACAAAGAGGGGCGTCTGGGGCGGGTGGATGATTTCCAGCGTCTCAGGATCTGTGCATGGCCACAACAACAACACACAGCGATCAGATGTGTTTGATAATTCATGCCATCCCGCTCCAGATCACCTCACATTACCTGGCGTTCCGTCCTTCTCTCTTTTATATGGTGCATTTATTTCCCTCCTTTATGAAGGACAAACCTTTCCCAATCTTGCTGTATCTGGAACAAGCTGCAAAAGATGGACGTCTCCTCCCTGTTCCCTAGCAACTGCATCCCTGTCTCTCCATCCCAGCACAATCTCTCCTCTGTACGTTCCTCTCTCTCTCTCTCTCTCTCTCTCTCTCTCGCAGCTGCTTGGTGCTCTGGGCCGCGTCTGTAAACAGAAGGCCATCCCTCGGTCTCCTGTGATTGGCGGAGCTGTGCTTCCTGCTGCGCTCTGATTGGCTGAGGCTCTGTGTGATGATGTCATCTGTTCAGCACTCAGGAGGCTGTTTGTGCTGGTGCATGTATGTGCTCACTACATCAAATATCACATTTGCAGTCCATATAGGCCAGGAAGTTAGTCACATGATGTTTCTTTACATAACAGCTGATAAATTATTTTATTTTATTGGTAAATGTCTTAAGTGTCAATTTTTCTAAATTGAGATTTATACATCATCTGAAAGCTGAATAAATAAGCTTTCCATTGATGTATGGTTTCTTAGGATCGGACAATATTTGGCTGAGATACAACTATTTGAAAATCTGGAATCTGAGGGAGCAAAAAAATCTAAATATTGAGAAAATCGCCTTTAAAGTTGTTCAAATGAAGTTCTTAGCAATGCATATTACTAATCAAAAATGAAGTTTTGATATATTTACGGTAGGAAATTCACTAAATATCTTCATGGAACATGATCTTTACTTAACATCCTAATGATTTTTGGCATAAAAGAAAAATCTATAATTTTGACCCAAACAGTGTATTTTTGGCTATTGCTACAAATATACCCCAGCGACTTAAGACTGCTTTTGTGCTCCAGGGTCACATATAATATTCTAATTAAAATTATTACAAATATTAATAATAATAATTCACATCAGTTATACTATTACAATTACAATAATATAACAACAATTATGTATTGTATTATAATAAAAATACTAATTAAAAATAAATGTTATTAATATAATAATAATAATAATAATAATAATAATAATAATAATATTTTAAAATGTATGAAAATAACAATAATTATTGATATCATAGTTATAATATTATAATTAAAAACAATAATTGTATTGATAGAAAATGTAAAAAAAATTGCTATTATTAATATTATATTATATTATATTATAATGAAAATTATTAAAAATAATATTTATTAAAATAATTATTTTTTATAAATATCAGTTATATTATAATTACAATGACAATTATAAAAAATAAAATAATAATAATAATAATGTTGTTTTCTTCTTCTTCTTCTAAGTACAGTAATAATCATTAAAACAATTATTATGATTATTAACCACAGTAATATTGTAATTAAATAATAATATTTATAATAATAATTATTATTATATTATCACTATTATTTTATTAATAACATTAACAACATCAAAACAACAGCAGCAGCAATAATACTACTACTAATAATAATACACATTAATAATATACTATATTATATTAATAAATCAAATTATTATTATTGTTGAATAATAAAACAGTTTGGGATTTGACTTTGCAAGGCCATTTGGGGAAAAAAAAAAGAAAAAGAAAAAGAAAAACTCCCAGCCAGTTTTTAAAGTGCTCGGGGGGGCTGATGTGCTCTTCTGTACTGACTCAGACTCGGTCTGTTGAATGTATACAGCCATAAACATCATAAACTCTTTTTAAATTTGTCCTCAAATGGTTTTGTCAATCACAGAGATGACTTTATAATGGACAAGAGTGAATCTAGAGACATGCTGTGTGTTTGAGACGGAGCCTGGGGTTTTTCTATCGGGACAAACACTGACCCGAAACCTCAGAGCGTCCATTAAAACCCACTCAATCATTCAGGACGGCCAGCCATGTGGAATTCAGCACCGAGGGCTTTCCTTCTGTATTTCATCCTCTCATACAGTACTTCACAAACTACATACAGTGTTATAAAATATCAAAATTATGTCTTTTTAATATTAGAAGCATTTGATTGCACACTAAATACAGTTGTGCCAGAAGAACCGCTGCGAACAAAACCAATATGGTTCAAAAAGTTATGAAATATTCTAAATTCATTTAATAACAAATTCCTTATGCTGTTTTTTTTCTTCATAGTGATAAATATGATTTTCATCTGTTGAAATTTCAAATTCAGAGCTGTACTTCACTATACTCACCACGAGATGGCTCTAAAGTTTAAATAAACCTTCGTGAAGCTCCTGAAAATAAAAGCATTCAGTGTTTCAACTTTATATGTGTGGGCACACTTCACATAGAGAACAGATGTGCCAAAGTTTACTTTCCTCTGATCAAATACAAGGTTACATTAATACGCCTAATTACATTTCAGAATGTGATTTTTTTTAAAAAGGTAAAAAAAAATTAAAAAATCACTATAATGCAGTGCCATAATAACATAAGTAAAAAGTTAATAATAATAATAATAATAATAAAAAATAAAAATAAAAAAAAAAGATTGACACAGCATTATCTACTTAATTTGCTGTGGTAATTATATATATATATATATATATATATATATATATATATATATATATATATATATATATATATATATATATATATATATATATATATATATTATACATGTAAATATAAACAGGGTTATCCAGTATCTTTGAGACACTGTTATAGTTTATATTAATATTTAGAATAATATAATCTAATATTTATAATCTAAACAATAATTTTCTTCTAATATTTATTTTTGATTTTGTCTTTTATCCGTTAACAAAAAGCAATAGTTAATTTGTTAATAGTTTAATTTCTAGTTAACTATTTTATAATTGTAAAAATAGTTATTAATTAATATAATAATTAATTTCACCTAATATTTATATTTAATTTCATCCTTCTTGAAATCAACAACAACAACAAAAGAATAATAGTACAAATAATTTACTAAATAATAATTATTTTCATATACAGTAATATTTATTCATTTTAATTTTTGTTAACCATAACAGCTTTATGTTCATGTTTCAACTTTTCAATAGTATTTGTATAATTAAAAACATGCATTACATTAGAAAAAAAGCATGCATTTTTTTTTACTAGTTGTCTCAGACTTTTGGCCAAAATTGTACATCTTTTCTGTTAATAAAATGAATTGACACTAGTTGATATGTATTTCAGATCAGCAGTATTATGCATGAAGACAATAGCTGTTCGTCCTTGGCTCAAGGTGAGGCATTTATAATGAGCTAAGCTCTTGAGCCGTTTTCATCACCCTCATCTTCATCAGGTGCCAAATCTGTAACTCACACACCTCTATTGTCTTCATATTGTTGTCGTTGCTCCAAAAAAAGCTAAAGCAGCTTGCATTTCCGAACTGGACAACTTACTTTTGGAAAGGCGTGGGTCAAATACATGAACTAGTGGATATTTGATAGTTAATCTCTTCTTCAGGCCTAAAATCAGAGGAGATGGCGTTCCTCCTGCAGCACATGTTGGGGGACAAACTGAAGAACATGACAGGAGGAAGCAACGAAGGAGAGGAGAACGTGGACGAAAAAGAGACGGCGGCGTCTAAAGGAATGAGCAGAGAAGAGTTCGAGGAGTATCAGAAACAACTCATCGAGGAGAAGTGAGTCACACTGACGTATCACACATGCAAAAATAAATCTGAAATGAATGAGAAGTGTCCATTGCAGCATTACATTTACAGTAGATCTTGCTCACGTTGCATCAGATTTCTTTTTTTACTCATGGTGTGCAGCGTTGAGCGTTTTAACCAATCGCGCACGTTTCTGGTGAGTTTATGAACGCAGTGACCAATCAGAGGCGTTCTGATGAATCAGCGCGGAGAACGCAGGAATTCTCAGCATTCTTGAATTCTCTTATCATAAACAAGAAAGTGCAGAAACTTTTCTGTGAAAGTTGAAAAAAGAAAAGAAAAAAAAACAATATCAAGAGATAATTAATCATTTTATCATGATATTGCAGCTTTGCCCTCTAGTGCGTTCCCGTTTTTTAAAAAAATTTACATTTTGCAGTTTTTGTGTAATGAGCAGCATTAAACAGTCTGTGTAAATAAACATAAATGCAGTGTAAAGATGGCTTTTGTTGATGCAGGAAAAAAAAAGATTTATAATATCGTGACAGATTAAACTGGTTAAATTTAAGCATTTTAAAAAAGCAACACATTCAATAAAGTAATTACATATCTGCCCTTACAAAGGTTAAAAAAAGCCCTTGGAAATCAGCTGATATACACCACAGAATGTCCTGATCAATATTAGCAGCAAGCGAAGAGATTTTGTCGTAGCTTTGGTATCTATTTTGGTCGCTGGATGTCACACATAATTGAATATTAAGCTGATTTTGTTTTTGAGTTTTTGCTTTCAAAAAGCATTAATACTGGCAATTTAAACAGCGATAAACCATTATTCTGTTTCATTGAGCGCTAAAATGGAATAAATGCATGAAACTTTATGCAAATGTGTAGTGATGCAGAGATGACCAATGAGAGGGCAGAAAGTGAATGTCATGTGACCACCTGACACATTTGTGTAGTGACAAACAACACAGTGCCAGACATTAATGAGTGACTTAAACATTTTTTTTAATCTAATATCTATATTTTATTTCAGCTTTTAACAAAAACAATTTGTTTATAGCTTAATTTTTAGTTAACAATAATGTATAATTGTAAGAATAATTAATAATACTTATTTTTCATCTAATATTTATTTTTTATAATTGTCCAATTTTTAGTTAATGTTATAACTGTAAAAAAAAAAATAAATAAAATAATAATAATAATAATAATAATAATAAATTAGTTTCATTTCAGCTTCATTTCAATTAATGAAAACGATTTTATAATTGCTAAATAATATCATCTGATATATGATTTTATAATTGAAAATAATAAATAAAATAAACAAATATTAATATAATTGTAACAATAATTAATAATGATAACTTTGGTACTATATGTGACCCTGGACCACAAAACCAGTCTTAAGGGTAATTAAAAAAATAAATAAAAAATTATTGAGATTTATACATCATCTGAAAGCTGAATAAATAAGCTTTCCATTCAACTATTTGAAAATCTGGAATCTGAGGGTGCAAAAAAATCTAAAGATTGAGAAAATCGCCTTTAAAGTTGTCCAAATGAAGTTCTTAGCAATGCATATTACTAATCAAAAATTAAGTTTTGATATATTTACGGTAGGAAATTTACTAAATATCTTCATGGAACATGATCTTTACTTAATATCCTAATGATTTTTGGCATAAAAGAAAAATAGATAATTTTGACCCATATGAATTGTTGGCTATTGCTACAAATATACCCATGTGACTTATGTCTGGTTTTGTGTTCCAGGGTTAAATATTATACAGTAGACTTATAAGACATCCAAAATAATAAATAAGTAAATAAATAAGAAACAAGCCTGATTGTTATGTAATAATATTACAGCCTAAAGTTACTGCACCATAAAAGACAGTTATATTGGCTTTTATTTGCCTTTACAATTAATAATATTAATATAATATAGGTTTGAATACCCCGCAGTGCAAAGTGATGTTTATAAACATAATGAAATCGTCTTAGCCTGTAATTATTGTCTTATCCTAATTCCCGTTTCCTGTGGCTTGCTGCCTGCCAATAGCAGGATCAGTCCATCACCGCTGATCTGAGGTCAGCTGGTGTCAGAGATGCCTGACAGTACTTTACAATGACTGTTTGCCATGATTTAAAATATAAACATCAGTCTAGTGTGCATTCATGTAACGATGGGAAATAAAGACACTAAACTCTTCAGCCAGACATCTCAAGATCAGGAGTGAAACGAGGAAGCTCTCAGTGTGAAAGCTCGTTATTGTGACGTCTCGGAAAAAAGCCTACACACTCACTGCCGTAATGTTGCTTTGCATTACACCTCATCTCTTTATATAACGCCCGATAGCATTAAGTCCAGAACTGGGTCACGAGAGTCCTTACTGGGTCAAAGGCCGCGGCCTTTAATGTGATCCAACCACAACAACTAGTTACATCAGAAAATCAGCACAGATACACACAGGTGCTTCTGCTTGTGCCAGTTTATTTAAGTATTATTTATATTTTGAAGCCTGTATTTTTTATACTTTTTCATTTTAATTTTAAATTATTTTTAGTAAAGCTTTTATGTGTCATTTTTATTTTTATTTTCCCATAGTATTTTTTTTTTGTATTATGCTAAAAACAATTAATTAATTAATTAACTCTAAATAAATGTAAAATAATGAAATAGTTATAATAAAATAATTAATTAAAATAACTATGGTAACTTTCCTTGTAATTTTAGTTTAATCCTTTTTTCATTATTATTAGTTTTTTATTTTATTTTCCCATAGTAATTTTGTGTATTATTAAAAAAAAAAAAAAAAAAACTACATAATTAATTATTAAAATAATTAATAGAAAATATTTTTATGTACTATTATAGTTTTTATGAATATTTTGAATTTAGAATTTTTTATATACATTGTTTTCATTTGAATTTTACCTTTTTTATTAGTTTTTGTTTATTACCTCATAGTACTTTTGTAATTAAAAAATTAATTAAAGAAATATTTTTTTTGTTTTGTTTTTCAGCATTATTTCAATTAACAGTAAAATAAACCGTAATATAATACAGTAGTTTTAGGGATTGCAAACGTTGCATTTGTATGTTGTTTAATAGCTGGCCTGGGTTTGGTTAGTAAGTATTACAGCGTCGTCCCTGTTTGACTCGAGATATAAAGCCACCTGCTCCATATTTTAGCCCTAAACCCTTCTAACCTTCTTATCCTGCTGCAGGTCAGCTAGTGCGGTGAACTGGGCTGTTGCTTATTTCTGTAGACACGTATGAAGGATGGCTAATGTCAGTGGGTCAGAGTAATATGATTGTGAGGACTAGTTAGGAAGACGCTCAGATTGATTGGTTTCAGGTAAAACCACTAAACAACATGTAAATAATCACTTCATTTCTGCTCATGCAAATTGGACTTATGCATGTCACTTCAGCTAGGGTCAATCTCACCAAAAAACAAAACAAAAAGAACAATTCATATAAAAATAAAATGGTGCCTAATTGATATTTTTATTATTTAGCCATTATGATTTCCCCTCGAATTTTCATTAATATATTGTGCACTTTTTTTTGTTTTTATTAAATAATTTCTCAAAAAATGTGTAGGATGTTTTACTTCTTAAGTTTTATTTTAAATAATTGCCATTAGATTCTAATGATAGTAGTCTTTTTTTAAATCAATTAATATATTCACATATTTAATCAGTTAATATAATAAATCAATTAATACACATTAACATAATATAATGAATATAATGCATACGGGATGTTTTACTTCAGAATTGTTCAATATAATTTTTTATCAATACAATACAGGCATGTTTTACTTTAATTTTTTTTTTTATTCAATGACTGTCCTTAGATTGTCATACTTGTAAAAAAGACATTTAAATTAATATTAAATGTCATTAATATAATGTATAGGAATGTTTTACTTTTAAAGATTTTTATTAAATGATTGCCTTTAGATGATCATAATTGCAATACAAAGTTTTTTTAATTGAATTAATATAAATTGGTATAACAGATACTAGTCTGATTTAGCCTATAAATACAATTTATATATTTTTTCCCCCTCAAATTTCAGTAAAGATAAGTTGCTTAGGAACATGCTTAGTTTTCATAAAAATAATGGAAAAAATGCATGTTCTTTAATGTTAACATTTACGTTTTTAACATTTCAATTAACGTTTTTCTTCTTGTGTGATTTCTGCAGCTGTCTTCTCAACATATTCCAGCTCCGTTTATATAAAAAATAGAGCAGAGTACAATTGAAACTGATCACTGAGAAGATTCATTGGACGTTTAAAGTCCTGAGTGTACAGTAAAACCCCATAATGCTGATTCTAAAGAACGGCAAAGTATCGATGGTAAAGCAAAGTGTTTGTAAAGCTGAAGACCATGAAAGAACATTATCTCACATTGTTAGCAGATCCGGCTAGCTGTTGCCTAACATCAACTAATGTTGTAAAAAGGTTAAATAAACAGTGCATTAACATGCTGCACGTTTTATTGACAGGATCACCAGGGACAAGGAGTTTGCTACAAAAAAAGCCGAGCGAGCAAACTTACGAGTGCAGCTGCGGGACAAATACAGAATACCACAGGTAACAGATCACCGCTTTATCATGTTTACCAACTGGAAATATTTTCATTACTAATATAACATCCTACACTGTAAAAAAAAAAAAAAATCTATAAAATTTATGGTAAAAAAAACCGGCAGCTGTGGTTGCCAGAATTCTACCGTAAAAAAATACAGTAACAACATTTTAGGTTTTAACTTAAATTTACAGTTAAATACCGTAATTTCATTAACTGATATAATGTTAATATACCAACCTATTGAAGTACTGAAATCTGTTTTGTACCTTTTAAATAATAACATATGTAGAAGGTGCACAGTGCCATTCACACAAGCACTAAACACCATCATGGTGAGACTCATTAAACTGAAATATGCAATAAACATTAATTTAACAACATTAGATAATAAACATAACTGATAAGAAAAAACTAAGAAGAAACCTAGTTATTTCAAAGAAAAAAACATCAAATTCTAACAAAATTTGAAATGCAACGCAGGGAATTTCCCTGTAAATTTTACAGGAACTTACCGTTAACCATTTAACAGGTTTTTACTGTAGCATTTTCACAGTTTTTTGCCATTAAAATCACGATCATTTTTTACAGTGTAAGTTCATCTCACAAATAACACTGATTTGATTTTGGGGTGACATTTGTTAATATCTCGAAACGCTTATGAAATCCAAACTAAGGCGACCCTACTGTAAAACTAAATTTAAGGCCTCTCAATGATCAAAACGTTGCTGTTAAACCTGTTGCACACAATCTACTAATTGATAGTTTTTTTTATCAAGTAAAAACTCTTTCAGTGTAATTCTACAAGCGTCCTCCTTCAGCTGGTGCTGTCAAATCTTGACTGATGTTTATGAAGCAAACGTAAGAATAACTAGTAATATTTCCAGATGAACACTTACTGGATGGAAGTAGCTCGGCTTTACTTGATCATCCATAAAATCATGTTCAGATATGAGTCTCAAATCTGATCATCAGGCTTTTGAGGAACGCTTATTTGTTCGTCTCTCAATCATCATTGGATTGCATTGCATTATCTGTTTTGATCTCATCTTACTAGGTCATATTATTGGAGATATAGAGTGATGGCTGATATTTATATTAATTCATGTAAGTATCTGCTGTACAGTTGATTTACATTACAGGCATCAGAATTGCATCACTTTTTGTCCATATGAATATCAGCATCTGCACCAAATTGCATATTTTGAATAAAATTGAGCTGTTTTTCCTCCATATTCTCACTATATCAGACTATATGAGCCACAAAAGCCTGCTTTAAAAGGTTCTTCACAGCGATGCCAAAGAAGAACGCATTCAGTCAAAGGTTCTTTAGAGAATCATCTCTTTCTTACCTTTTTATAATCTGAAGAACCTTCTTGTGAAGCTTTTGTTGAAACAGAAAGGTTTTAAAGGTTCTTTATGGTACCATTTAGACAAAAAGGCTCTTTTATGGCATCGTGAAGCACCTTTATTTTTAAGAATGTATAGCAAACTTTTTGTTTTATCTAAACGGTACCATTTCAAAAAAACAAAACAGACTATTATTTCATATGTCAAGCTTTACAGGGTTAAAAACAGTTTTATTATTCAGAGCGCCCAAGACGACGCCACCGTCCAGATGGCCGGAGACGACCTGGACGTTCCCGAGGAGCTGGCGAAGATGGTGGAGGAAGACGAGGAACAGGAAGAGATGAACGATTCTTTTCTGGGAAAACTCCAGAACATGGACGTGGACTTTGATTCGATCAAAGCCAAAGCTCAGAGCACCATGACGGAGGTGAAGCAGGTGGCGGAAGACAAATGTGTCATGATGTGATTTTTCAGTTAAATACGGATCTGAAAGAATCTTTACTTAGTGTCTTCCTTTTGATGGCAAATGATAATGAAATATTTTTCCTGAATGAAAATTCAGTCCTCATTTAATCACCCACAACCTGTGTGATTTTTGTGTCATACAGTTTTGCAATGACACAAAGGTGACTGAATAATGACTGAATTTTCATTTTCGAGTGAACTGTCCCTTTAAGAGGGTAAGAGTTCAATAGGCTATCGGGGCTCAATACATGCTTCAGCCAAGTAGGACATTCTCTGCTTTTAATTACAATCAAACATAGTCCAAACTTACATCAGAGCTCTAAAATCTAATTGAGCTAGACTCACATCTTACCTGGATGAACCATGTAAAGCAATGCAAAGCTGTGGAGAGCTGCTGTTTTTCTGAAATCATTAGGCATCTTAATATAATGTTTCTTAATCTGAAGTAGCTTGCACTAATGAAACATTAAAATAAGGAGTCGTGTGAACATGCTATTTTTTTATCATTTAATTATTATTTATAATTTTTTTTCCACATTACGGTAATGATAAGTTACATAACAAATGTGCATAATTTTCCAAAAATAATGCAAAAATGCAATGCAATTTTTATTTTATTTTGTCTTCTTGTAAATTTTGTTTCTTGCGTTGACCTGACTCTTTTAACATAATGATCGGTTGAAGTCCACAATTTGTTTGGGAATTGTTTTGCATATTTTTTGCAATGTCTTTATTGTTTCTTTCTTTATGTTTCTAGTCAGCATTATTTCCAAATTAATTTAATATGCTTTATTGTGTTATGCTATTGTCAGAATCAATTCAAAATAAAGTATTTGCTATCTTTCCATTAAAAATGAGTCCAAGTAAATGTTGTCCGATTGTATACGTACGCTATAAAGTATTATAATGATTCTTTTTCTTTTGTATTTGAGTTGCATCTCCATTTTCTTGCAAGGTTATTAAAACAAAGATTAACTGAATATGTTTTACAAAAAAAATACTACTTCAGTCTTTCTTTAAAATTTCACATTTAATTCAATGTTACTTGCCATTTCTTTGTAATTATTTGTGAAATGTACTATATTACTCCAATTTCAAGTGACAATTGTATTAAATCCTACACATTTTTTTCAGTGTAAGCAGATCAATCCTTGTTACTTGCTTACAGAGGCACATGTAACTCTAACCACAACCTTGAAGGCATGACTCAACCCTTATTAACCTCTGAAGAGCTTGTCCAGAATAACTTCTCTGTATTTTTTTTTTACATTCAACATCTAAACCTTGACTGAGTGCATGGAGACCAAAATGTCATTCCTTAAACCTTGTTATTGTACGTTTAACCATTGATTCAAGACTTTCCAAACCTGACCCCAAACATTAACCATGTAATGAAGTAACAATTAGAGCCGTAAAAAGTAGATAACTGGGACCACACCATCAACTAATTAACCTTCATTACGAAGCAACACTAATTAAACTGCCTTTGTGAGAAACCCTTACCTACAGTCAGAGTCAAACAACAAGCATTTAAAATAAATTTTGTTTAAAGATCTCTTTTTTCATTTAATACTGATCTTCAAAAGATATTTACAGGTTTCGTTTTTGAACTTGAATGTCCCATTTACATTGGATGAAAATTCCTTTAAGATGAATTCAGTATTTTTAAAATAGACTACAGGAGAGTTAAATGTTAAAATAGCACTGCATGGTTTACTAGGAATACCTTGACCTTTTCTTCTATCTGTAAATGTTCGCGTGATGAACAAGAGTGTCTTCTTGACAATGGACAGCAGATTATCTCTTCTATCCCTTCTCTGCACCTGCATCGCAGCACAGCCTAAGAATAGATAACCACAGACAATGGATTGCTTACTTAGCAGCATTAGTTCATAAACTTCCTATAGATAAAGACACTATTCTTTGGATATACATACCAACGTGTTATTTTAAAGTCTTGCTGCAGGTAAAGACTTGTTTTAGTGACAAATAACAGCTGCTCCAAATCATTCATGTGAAAAGAAAAAAAGAAAAAAAACTGTAGATGAGTTTGTTTCTTCATCAAATTTGGAGAAATGTAGCATTGCATCACTTGCTCAGCAAAGGATGCTCTGCAGTGAATGGGTGCCGTCAGAATGAGAGTCCAAACAGCTGATAAAAACACCACAATAATCCACACCACTCCAGTCCATCAGTTAACATCTGGAGAAGACAAAAGCTGCGTGTTTGTAAGAAACAAATCCATCATTAAGGCGCTTTTAACTTTAAACTATAATTTTTGGCCAAACAAAAAAGTAAATGAAAAGAGTCCATAATCCATAATAGCGCTCTCCAGTGAAAAAGTCCATCTCCTGTTGTCTCTCACATCAAAATCCAGCTACATATTTGTTTAGAGCTGTTTAGGACTGTTTTGTAAACGGTGCTTGATCTGTGCAGATTTCTCTCCTGATTCAGACCAGATGGACGTTACTGTAAGAAGCGCTATTATGGATTACGGACAACAGTTTAAAGTTAAAAACCTCTTAATGACAGATTCGTTTCTTACAAACACAGCTTTTTGTCTTTTCAAGACATTAACTGATGGACTGGAGTGGTGTGGATTGCTTGTGGATTATTGTGATGTTTTTATCAGCTGTTTGGACTCTCATTCTGACGGCACCCATTCACTGCACAGCATCCATTGCTGAGTAACTGCTACATTTCTCCAAATCTGATGAAGAAACAAACTCATCTACATCTTGGATGGCTTGAGGGTGAAGACAGCAAATTTTCATTTTTGGGTGAACTACTCCTTTAAATACTTTGGAGCACCATGCAAATGATATGGTAGTCAATATAAAATATTCACATCCATTTACAGCCATAATGAAACACATTTGTGAATGCAAATGCAAAAACTACTGCAGACTCACTTTCATTCATGAAATGAACAAGCGTAATCTCTGTGAGCAGTGGGCGTATGGAAGGATGGAGTAGGTGGAGTTAATTAGCACGTAAAGACTAAGCACTAGATTAATCCTACTGTAACACCAAAGCATGTCAGTGTCTCACCGGGATTTGACGTCATCAACAACCTAAAATTACACACACAAAATCCATTTGTCCGGCATTAACAGAGCTTCTTGACAGGAAACACCCAAATAAAAATCATCAAACGCGTGCGTGTCATTTAAATACATGGAAAGCTGAAGGCATGAGTTTAATGCTCTTGGTTTAATTTGATTTTCAGCCATAACAGGATTAGTTCCCTGCTTTCATTCTTGTCCTTGTGTCAGATCAACAAAAGCAAACAACTCGATGCAGATCTACAGGTGTTACAGTTCTTGGAAGGAGTGACGACGAGAAGACTTTCCAATCTGATGTCCTTCTGTGTCCAGGTTATGTAAAACTGAGAAGGCTATGTTTGGAATGAAACACTGCATACTGTACAAATGTACTGTATACAGCTATTTTAAAATAATATGTGACCCTGGAGCACAAAAGCAGTCTTAAGTCGCTGGGGTATATTTGTAGCAATAACCAAAAATACACTGTTCGGGTCAAAATTATTGATTTTTCTTTTATGCCAAAAATCATTAGGATATTAAGTAAAGATCGTGTTCCATGAAGATATTGGTAACACTTTATAATAACTGCACGCTATGAATCATTAGTTAATCATTAGTAAATAGTCAATTCATCCTTTATAAAGCATTGTTCCGACATTAATAGGCATTAGTAAGCAATTTATAAATACAGCTATAAATGCCTTGTTCTTGATTTATAAGCATATCTATTACAAAGGAGATTTAAAGGCTCAGTTATCTTCCTAACAGAAAAAAATAAACAAACACAACACAGAGGGAGACAGGACTCAAAACTATTTATTTCAAGATGAAAAAAAAAATTAAACTGTCCAATTGTACACTTTAATTTTTCTTTTTAGTTGTACAGTTTCATTTTTGCATCTTGCTTTGTTATCTATCTATCGATCGATCTATCTATCTATCTATCTATCTATCTGTCTATCTATCTATCTATCTATCTATCTATCTATCTATCTATCTATCTATCTATCTATCTATCTATCTATCTATCTATCTATCTATCTATCATTCGTTCCATCGTTCTATCTATCGTTCTGTTGTTCTATCTATCTATCTATCTATCTATCTATCTATCTATCTATCTATCTATCTATCTATCTATCTATCTATCTATCTATCTATCTATCTATCTATCTATCTATCTATCTATCTATCTATCTATCTATCTATCTATCTATCTATCTATCAAGCATTGTTCCGACATTAATAGGCATTAGTAAGCAGTTTATAAAAACAGCTATAAATGTTTTGTTCTTGAGCATATCTATAATGTTTAATTATTGTATTTTCATACTTTATTAATGATCAGTTTATCATTTCTAAATTATTACGTTATTTACAAACCAGTTATTTAGGAGTTGTCAGTGGTTCATACGATCATTTAGAAAGGGTAAGTAAATTATTAATAAACTATTTAAATGTACATTTATAAATCTTATTATTTAAACACATGATAATAGTTGCTCAGTGTGTTAATAAATGCTTTATTAACACATATTCCTGCTGTAATTCATGATTAAGTCAGGTAGTTATAAAACAGTTAGTAGCTATCTATCTATCTATCTATCTATCTATCTATCTATCTATCTATCTATCTATCTATCTATCTATCTATCTATCTATCTATCTATCTATCTATCTATCTATCTATCTATCTATCTATCTATCTGTCTGTCGTTCTATCTATCTATCTATCTATCTATCTATCTATCTATCTATCTATCTATCTATCTATCTATCTATCTATCTATCTATCTATCTATCTATCTATCTATCTCTCTATCGTTCTATCTATCTATCTATCTATCTATCTATCTATCTATCTATCTATCTATCTATCTATCTATCTATCTATCTATCATCTATCTATCTATCTATCTATCTATCTATCTATCTATCTATCTATCTGTCTGTCGTTCTATCTATCTATCTATCTATCTATCTATCTATCTATCTATCTATCTATCGTTCTATCTATCTATCTATCTATCTATCTATCTATCTATCTATCTATCTATCTATCTATCTATCTATCTATCTAGAAAAAATATTTCTGTGTTCTGTATCGCTCGGTGTTGTGTTTGTTTAACTTGTCTGTTTGGAAGATAAATGAGTCTTTAAATCTTCTTTGTAAATGCTTTACAAGATATGAATAGTCCTCACTTTAGATGAGCTCACAAAAATAGATGGCTGACAACTACTAACTGTTTTATAACTACCTGACTTAATCATGAATTACAGCAGGAATATGTGTTAATAAAGCATTTATTAACACACTGAGCAACTATTATCATGTGTCTAAATAATAAGATTTATAAATGTACATTTAAATAGTTTATTAATCATTTACTTACACTTTCTAAATGATCGTATGAACCACTGACAACTCCTAAATAACTGGTTTGTAAATAACGTAATAATTTAGAAATGATAAACTGATCATTAATAAAGTATGAAAATACAATAATTAAACATTATAGATATGCTCAAGAACAAAACATTTATAGCTGTTTTTATAAATTGCTTACTAATGCCTATTAATGTCGGAACAATGCTTTATAAATGATGAATTGACTATTTACTAATGCTTACCTAATGATTCATAGTGTGCAGTTATTATAAAGTGTTACCAAGATATTTTGTAAATTTCCTACTGTAAATATATCAACATTTAATTTTTGATTAGTAATCAAGGGGGTCAAATATGTAAAACTATCTATCTATCTATCTATCTATCTATCTATCTATCTATCTATCTATCTATCTATCTATCTATCTATCTATCTATCTATCTATCTATCTATCTATCTATCTATCTATCTATCTATCGTTCTGTCGTTCTGTCGTTCTGTCATTCTATCTATCTATCTATCTATCTGTCTGTCGTTCTATCTATCTATCTATCTATCTATCTATCTATCTATCTATCTATCTATCTATCTATCTATCTATCTATCTATCTATCTATCTGTCTGTCGTTCTATCTATCATCTATCTATCTATCTATCTATCTATCTATCTATCTATCTATCTATCTATCTATCTATCTATCTATCTATCTATCTATCTATCTATCTATCTATCTATCTATCTATCTGTCTGTCTGTCGTTCTATCTATCTATCTATCTATCTATCTATCTATCTATCTATCTATCTATCTATCTATCTATCTATCTATCTATCTATCTATCTATCTATCTATCTATCTATCTATCTATCTATCTATCTGTCTGTCTGTCGTTCTATCTATCTATCTATCTATCTATCTATCTATCTATCTATCTATCTATCTATCTATCTATCTATCTATCTATCTATCTATCTATCTATCTATCTATCTATCTGTCTGTCTGTCATTCTATCTATCTATCTATCTATCTATCTATCTATCTATCTATCTATCTATCTATCTATCTATCTATCTATCTATCTATCTATCTATCTATCTATCTATCTATCTATCTATCTATCTGTCTGTCTGTCTGTCTGTCTGTCGTTCTATCTATCTATCTATCTATCTATCTATCTATCTATCTATCTATCTATCTATCTATCTATCTATCTATCTATCTATCTATCTATCTATCTATCTATCTATCTATCTATCTATCTATCTATCGTTCGTTCGTTCGTTCTCTCTCTGTCCTAGAGTGGTAAGCTGACACAGCTCCTTCAAGCGTTATCTGCTTTGTCACTAATAGGATCTGCGAGGCTTAAATTGTCTTCTGCTAAAACTAAGGAGCTTGATAGCTACACTGCACCTCTTAGCTAATTTGCTCTCAATTAGGATAATGAGGAAACAAGCAAAGAAGGGCAGCCTTAATATTTTAACGTGATAAAATGATTATTAGCCTCTTCACTCAGTTAGCGAAGCCAACTATCGATCGTGTTTGTCACAGTGATTTTTGATGTTAACGTTAGTGAATAATTAAATATTGGAGAAGAGAGCATATAGTGTACTATTCATAAGGTTATACTTCAAGTTATAAAATAAAAAATATTATATACAGTAATAGACAGTAGTTTGAAATGCATACGAGATGCATTCACTTTCACTTTTTCTCAGTGACATGCCACTTTTTTGCGTTAGAATTAATAAATTAAAAATAAATACACACATATGAACTAAGCTTCAATTTAAGAAAGTTACAGAAAGTTAAAGGGACAGTTTGCGACCCTATTTGTGATCTTTCATGCTCACTACAGTGATTAGTATAAAATACTAGTTTAATCAAGTACAACATTTTAATTTTGCGCAATGAAATAAAAGCATTAATCTTGTGCAGGTAGTCCTGCAACTCAAACAGTAAAAGCATGACGCTTACAACAGGTCAGGGGTTCAATTCCCAGGGAATGCATGAACTAATAATATGTAAACCTTCAATGCAAAGTCGCTCTGGATAAAAGTGTCTACCATATGCATAAATGTAAAGGTCAAAGCTACATTCTGAAAACATCCAACCTACAGCTACATAATTAACATGCATGAAAAATTCCACTAATATCATTTCAATTTTTTGCTATGGATACATCCAGGTCACTCGCAAAAAGGAACCAACATTTAATTGAAGGTTTGTGGGTGTGATTGGATTATATACA